>QGML01001097.1:0-10923 GCA_007825375.1 Lachnellula willkommii
CGTGCCGTAGGGGTTGGCGAGGTACCAGCCCCAGGAGCGGCGGATCAGGTCGAGGGCGCGCGTCGCTTGGCGCGCTACCAGGTGGCCTTTGATTTCGAAGCCTTCGATGTACGGGACGATGTTGTTGGGGAGCTCCGGGCAGATGGCGCCGATGGGTCCCCAGTTGCTGGTTAGTTGCGCGCTGATGCTTTGGGTTTTGGAAGAGTCGGCGACGCCGAAGAGGAGGGCGAGACTGTTGCCGTCTTCGGGGTGCACGCTAGCGTCTGTGTCGGAGTTTTTGAAGGCGCTGGGAATTGTTAGATGTAGGTGTTGAAAAGAGGGGGAGTACATACCCGACTGAAGCATCCCAGTTGAGTTTGTTTACGGCCGTCTTCAGTGTAGCGGCCAGTGATGACCATGCTGAAGCAGAAGCCGCATCCCCGGTCCAATTAGCAAGCGCGCTGCCAGCAGTAAGAGCCTGGTATAGAAACATGTTTGCTTCTGTGTTATGGCCTCCTTGGGCCGCGGAGCGACCCCAGTCATTGGTACCCGTCACATTCAATAGTCCGGAACCATCGATTTTGTTGGTGATGAACTTCATTCCGGCTTTATACCTATCCCAGTTTCCACTGAGAAAGTCCGTGTCGTTCGTGAACAAGAAGTAATCATATGTCCCGATCAGTGTAGCCATATGGTAGGTATCTGAACCGAAGATATTGAGTCCTGGCCCAGCGAATGGAAGCTCGCCGGTGGATTGCTAGAATACGTGAGCGAAAAATAAGATTGTAGGATTGTGCAACTGACCTGATCATTTAACAACACTTGGATAGTATTTTTAAGTCCATCCAGCTCGCCAGTGCTGATCAAAATACTGGGAAGAGCAACTGTGAGATCGCCAGCCCAGACTGTTCGATCCCGCTTGCTCCCATCCACAAAGATGGTACCACCATTAGTATCGAGGTTGAGTTCCTCATTGTTCTCCCAACCCGGATTGACTTGATTTCGGCCAGTGTTTGGTGGAATGGCGTTGGTTTGAAGAGTATAAGCCCCCGCATACCAGATTTTGTTCAGTAAATCATCACTGGAAGAGAAGTATCCTTGGTAGGCGCGCAAATTTGTCCAAGAAGGCTGATAACTAAGCTCCAGGCTCACATCATGGATGTCAACCTCGATTTGGCCCTTGTTTTCTGCGCCATCCGAGAAATCTGCCACAGAAAAGACAGACAAGTACCGGAAGCCACCACGCAGCTTGTCGACTGGCATTGTGTAGTTTGCCTCTGCTGTGGAAGTGACGTTGCCGTATAGGGCTCCTTCGCTAACGAAATCGTAGAATCCATTGGAGCCATCGGAGTATTCTCCAGTCCAATTCTTGGCTTCGGTGAATGCCAGTCCCAGAGTACCTTGACCTTTAGCCGCGTACGTAATGGTCACGACACCTCCGACTTCCTGCCCAAAGTCAAAGACCAAGAGCGATCCATTTCCACTGAGCGTTGAGGGTCCGGGAAAGTCAGAAAGAAGGGCGTTGCTAGAAGAAAGGATCCTGACAGGATTTACTGTCCTGCTGGTAGGTGAATAGTTGTACTGGTCCCATGGCCCTGGGAATGATGCAGTGGAAGGGCCAGTGCAAGGTGTATCTCTCCAGCATCCGGCCGCAGCTACGAGAGACTGGCGGGGAAGAGTTGCTGCGAGGGTAACGATAAGGGTGAAGAGAAACATGGCGGTGATTGCTATCAAGCGGTTAGTTGAGAAAAGCGCTCGGGGTTGACATTTGTTCATTGCTAATGACTACACGAAAAGGGAGTTTATATAAACATACCTTAGATGCAACTTATGACATAATGCGGAGAGATGTGAATAGGAGTGTGGATAACCTCGTGCCTGACAAGTGACTGGAGAATAGAAGCCATTAAAACAGAGGTCACTACGCCGACTTTATGTCCTTTGTCCTCCCACTCAAAGTGACTCAACCAGCATTTCCCGGTCAGATGACGCCGGGATGAGTTTCGAGACCATGGAGAATATCTTCTACCTGCATAACATCGGTGGACTTCCTCGCATTCATCAGATGACAGGAAAAGAAGGCCCATGGCCTTCCCGAAGAAGATCCATGGGCACGCTTGTGATTCCATTCCACCAACATAGTAATTCATAGTTATGACTTTGACAGAAGCTTTCATAATATTCGTTTTTTGAGGTATATGTATAAGGCAGGGGTAATCAGTGGTGCATGTGTAATGGTCGTGTGAGGAAGAGGTGTTGGCGGATCGGAATATTGCAGAGCGAGCACAGTCGTTTACTGACTCGGCGAAAAATGGACCAAACCGTTGTAGCAGGCGCATTGATCTTAATCGTTGGGCGCGGTATGGTATACAACGTTATAGTACTGTACGTAACTCGTCCAACGGCACTCGTGTTCTGTACTTACGGAGTAGTCTGTGAGTACCTGGTGTACTGCTAGTCGCTCGTGTATGCTTGCCTATACTCTTCACTGATTCGGGCGGGGAACCTCTGTTCCGATCTTGCATACAACGTCGTGACTTGACGTCGTATCTGTGCATAGACGAGGATTCTCGTGGCTCTTTCTTCTTTCGGCCGAGACTACATGTTGGGACGGATCGATCTTGGGTTCGTGAGCAAGAAGTCGAAGTGTAGTCGAGGTTGAGTATATCACGGGGCGTGCACACCCTGGCATGCAAGGGTTCGGAATCCCTACCCCCTACCCCCTGCCCCTCCATTACCCCACACCAAGTTACATAACCGAGGGTCCAACCCAACCAAGGGGCTTCAACAAGAGCATGGCCGACGACAACGCCGTTGAGTGGTGGGAACATCCTTGAGAGCCGCATGCTCGTCATTTCTGCTGTTCATATGATACCGCATGATGCACAGTAGGGAACTCACCGCCAGGGTGATATCGACCAGTTGGCACCCGAAGATACCCATTTCCCCGGATTTCCAAACCCTGGAGGCCTTGACTGGCACGGATCTTCCATCCCCTAAAGGAGTTTTTGGCCAATCTGCTACGCTACACCAGAGTTGCCTAAGGCTAGCTGCAAGTCGGCCCTTTGATGTCGCGGAAGCGACCAGACTCCCCCGTTGAGTGGTCTAACGGATCTGCTCACGAGACAAAGAAGTTGTGGTGCTGTTGCACATAGACGTGGAGCGTTCCTGAGAGAGGGAAGAAAGACCGCTGCAGTTTCCACAGGGCCCTCTCCTCTCAAGGCCGGCTTCTGGAAAGTATAGCCCTCCCCTGTCGACTTCACACAGCTCGAAAGGTTTATTGTACCACTCGTCTGATTTGTCCTATTGCGCTTAGCGGTGTGTACTTCATGTTCAGTCGTGTGCAATACGAGAGCACTGCGAGAGTGTCATGTCTGTGCAAAGCCAGTGGCGCGTATATGCAGACGGTTTATACGACAACAAATACGATCGGCGGAGGTGCAACTACCCTTCGGTAAGCTACGAGGTCAGAGCCTCATCCTCGATCTCGGGTAGAGCCTACCACGAAAAGATTAGCAGAGTCCACTTGAATCGCTGTATTATCTTTGACTTACCATGGGATTTTTGCACCCGGTGACATTTGACCCAATTCCACGTACAGTCGTAAAACACATCGCAAATCTAAGCGAAGAAGGAGGTGTGCTGGTAAACAAGTCAGCTTCGTTCTTACTGCATCCCTTTAAACGAGACATACCTTGATTTGTACTTTCAGCATTGTGACTAACAAACCGCAAAGTCCCAAGCTGGAAGCCTTGATGCAGGAAACCGCATGGCTCCTGTAGACATCCTCAAAGAGGACACGTGGCGATGGAATCGTTTGACAGAATGCCGAGAAGAAGTTTGGTGGAGGAACCCAGTTTGCAGTTTCGGGGGCAAAGAAGTCGTTATAATTTTGTGGCTTGAGTCACAGGTCGTTTGTGGGGTCATTTGGCTTTCCAAAGTATACCATCACCAGGAGCAATGAGACAGAAAACCTGAAATGGGGAGAAGGGTGGATGTTATATATCCTTTCTTAGGTAAAGTTACATGGCCCATGAACCTATCGGGTTAATTATGGTTAGAGTGTTCAGAATACGACGCTCTTTCTTATCCGCCAGAAAACCAGAAGTTGATGCACTCATTTGGCTATATGCATGTACTGATGTATTCGGACAGATGACCTCGGAATCGCTGATCGACCTGATTGCAGGAACAACCTTATCCAAAACTTATCCAAACTACATTCAGCGTACAGCCGGAGATAAAACGAGGGGTAGGAGGTTTTCACTTGCAGTACCAATATCATGTGGAAAATCCTCGTATCACGTAGATCTCGACATTTCTTCCCCGCTATAGCTAAAGTCTACTCTCCGGACATTCCAGATGGATGTGTTCAAGATACGAACAATGGTCTATCTCTTGCAGGAACTGCAGATCGCTGCCTTGAGCAGAGAAACGAATGATATCCTTCGAATTCTCCCTTGTCTTGACTTATTGCAAGCATCTTGGTTGACGACCTTCCATTTTGGTTAGCGAATAATATAACGGCGACCAAGCCAACTGCCGTCATAGGCTCTGACATTCATGCCATGTATCACCAGAGATATCGGAAGGCTCTTAGTTATGCATTTTTTCCAAAGCTCTACATCAACAGTACAAACACGGGCTAGACATGGCGCATTGGCGCGGTCCCTCCATTTCCGCCATGCAGTAAGCGCTCATGTCTAACCATGGCGTGGAGGGACAACACAACCTGTGAGCTCTATAGCTAGGATCTGACTTATGGTTTCATCGTAATATATAAATATATAGATTAATCAAGGGGTTAAGAGTATTGCATTGTAAAATCGATGTGGTTCTAAGTCTACAGAGAAACACATATTTATAGGTTTCCCCTTAGCTCAGATACCTGACTATATATCAATTGGTGATGCTGTATCCCCACCACAATGGTACCATCTCTCACCTCATTAGAGGCACCCTATCAGCATTGAGGCTTTCAGGCGGAAATCTGTATGCTTGACGCGAACTGAACATCCTCGATCGATGTGGTCAAAACTGGGAAATCCCAAAAGTTCCTCAAAATTAGCAGTACCGAAGTTACCGAACCACAAAAAGAGGCTAACCCTCTCCCCGAAAACTGCACCGAACAGTAATGCATGTATACAATGTGCAATGTGCCATGCACAGCGAAACAGCGATCATGCACATGCAATAGTCCTAGCAAAGTACCTATTATTCTATGAATATGCAGATAAGATCCGTGTGCCCCTTAATAGACATGCGTATCAAAAATAAAAATAAAACTTTACCTGTAACTATGATATCCATCTTCAGGTAAATACACATAACATTTCTTGCCAAGGAGGCAAAAAATCCAAAACATACAACAGCAGGTATTCGCTGGTGGTCACCCACCCAACTACTAATCTACCGATCTGAGGCTTGTGTATGGCAGAGCGGACGGGATGCCCAATTCTCCTTACCTAGTCTATGGTGCGCGAGCCTCAGGTCGGAATCTCATAATTAGTTCCCTGGATATCAGAAACAAGATTTTCTCATTGCCGCTTTTTGATAGTATTCACTAATCGAGAACGCGAAACCGAGCACATAGGCCCGCAAGGCTGCTACCTAAAGCTTAATCCCACATAGCTAACCTTAGCCAGTCGCGCAAAGTTCGGGCTCGTGTATTAGCATAACTAAACTTTAGAGCCGCGATCGTGGATCTAGGATCGAGGAAAATGCAAGGCAACGTAGACGCCCTCTTGGGCGACGTGCAACGAAAGTATTAAGCTAAGCGGAACAGGTAGCCTTGCAAATCAGGATCGCTTGATCTAAATTGCGCTATCCTTTAGGATAAACTGCTCGATTCAAATCGGCAGCGCAAAACAAGCATGCGAAGGCCCAGCTGAGAAATAAAATAATCGCCTACCTTCATCTTGTGTCCCCTTTTGGCGTTATCCTCCCCACCCGTATCGTGATCATTCATATCTCCTTTCGTTTCCCGACTATCTATAAGTCCAGTAAGAAGTTTCCCTGGTTCTGTAGCGATGCAATCGACTCTGTTTGTGTATATCTTCACGCATCCATCAAGGGTAAAGCTTGCCCGTTGAAAGTTCACTCTATCGCCATCCTTTAAGAGTGACATGTCGTAGAAATAATCAATGAGCGCGACCGTCCACGAATTCGCAGCATTGATTTTGTTATCCGTAGCTAATCGTATCCATTCTTCAAAATTCGCCAGGATTGGTACTCGTCTTATAGGTGTAAAGGGTGTTGTAAAGGGAGGAGACGGCGAACTCTTCCTTATATCAAACTTTGGAGCTCTTTGTATAGGCGACACTGCTAACTTGAGTCGATTCTTCTGAATATTATAGAGCGCATACCGCGACTTCAGTCGTTGTGCTTTCTCTTGTGCGTCGTCGTTGAAGGGTATCCTGCTCCAGTCAGTAAAATGGTGATTGAAAAGCCAGAGCCCTGCTAACCTTTTCTGTGGAGAAGCAGCCGATGAATGAGATGCCATTTTTGGTTGTTTGGCCGTGATTACGAGCGAAGATACAAAATTGATGCTCTTTCTAAAGACGCGGTCTATTTACTTTGCAGGCTTGAGTCTCGGACACAAGTTAATCCGGATCACGTGTGATCCTGATATCACGCGTCTGAAAGATGAACAAATTTTTACCGAGCAAGCTTGGCCGGTTATGGCTAGCGTATGGCTAGCGTGCTCACATAAGCGGAAATATGCATCAATGCGAGAATCGCCAAAGATCATACCTAGGTAGGGTAGGTAGGTACTGAGAGGGTTGAGGTTTTATTCGTAGGTGAAGACTTGGATTGTAAAGATCTACGGACGCACCGCAGAGGTTATCGCCAATGCTGACTAAGATTACATAAGTAGGTGTTGGTCACATGCACCAAATCCAGCCTCCACAGTACCTAGGTACTCAACCTTCCCACTTACGGAGCTAACATTCTGGCATCTGCCATGAGAACACTCACGGATTTCACGACTTGAACGACCCAACTTCAACGTCCCTGTATTGTCCACCATCAAATGTAGCTCTGCCCTAGAAGCTTCTTCTTGTCACCGCGTTATATCGACACTTAAGTGTGAACCCGAATACCGATGGATATTCCTGGCCAAACCTATGGCACACCGCTAGAATCTTCGTTGGCCCGTTCAAGAGATCCGGGAATCGAGCTGCGTGTAGCATTTCGATTCACGACAACCCGAATACCTGGGCCCCCAGCTGATCGCGCAAAGCGTATCGCAAATGACTTCGCCATGCTGAACCTGGGTCGCAATTTTACATGGGACAGAGACCATATTCACTACCCGTCTAATTTCGACAGTGAGGAGAAGATACCGCTATGGATGCTGGTGGATTTCAATATCAAAGATCAGATCTCCGATATTGATAGCATATTAACGCAGTATTGGAACCGCGTAAGCCACTCTCGGGTCTATCAAATACAAGTTGCTAGGATCCATTTCTAATAGATAAATAGATCGTTCAAGCATAGATATTACAAGGCAACGAGTTTCATTCGGATGTTTAAGTGGGGAGGAAGGGTTGAGGAATGGGAGTTTCGGTTGAAAAACAGGGCAGAGAAGGCTGGAGTGAGGCATAGGGAGGATATAGATTAAAACATATTTTCTTGATGCTCTAGCCGTTGTCTTGGACGGAGGAAATCTCGACGTGCCACTATTGAGAGGAACACCTTGGTTAGAGGCAGATCCTGGATTCGGTCCCTCAAAGGCTCAGCTGCGGCGAGGTCGACAATAATGGCTTACCAGCACAGGAGAGTAGAACGACCGATCGCTTAGAGGAACAGGAGTGGCAATAATGAAGTCTTAAGTCATGTTTGATTTAATTTAAAAGAGCCGGATCTTGCTGGACTAAAAAAAAGACCTCTATTGCGCCGCACTTCCCTCCCGACTCCGTTATTTGTTATCAAATCAAGTTGTTATTAATTCCCGAGTTCATAGAGAGACGCTAATTGACTAGTAAAGGAAGTCCTTTACCTCGTCACTGCAATCCTTGCTCTAGACTAATAGTAAATAAGATAGTTCTTAATAGCAAGAAAGCACTTATAATCTAAGTCCGGTGGGGACTGCCCTGTACAAGCCTTGCATTTCCCATCATGGTCCTCCGCCGGGTAACAGACTCGTTCTAATGGTTTTAGGCACGTTGTACCATTCTGAATAGCATGTGCACATCGACGGATGTCCAGGTCATAGTAGTGGCCGCACTCTCTTGCTAGCACTTGTGCGTCTTCGCACATCGTGTTATTCGTGGGGTCAGGTTTGGTATAATGGAGGAGTATGTATTGTGTTGGTGATTATTGAATTTGAATTGAGAAGGGGAAGCTTCTAGGACTTGTAAAAGAAACCAGAGAGAGGAGGACCATTACACCGTATATATATATTCTATGAACGCTAAGGGATCAATTATCGGAATTAAAAGGAATAAATATCTATCAAGACTAATTATAACGATACGGCGGCAAAATCGCCTGCTAATCGTGGCGAAACTGGTGGTCACCGAGACCAAAGCCGTCAAGCTATACTCGGTCGCGTATTTAGTGAAACTAGTAGTCCAAGCTCAAAACCTCTAAAATATCGTGAAATTATTAAAACATAGCTTTTTGCAACTACTCTATATTAACTATTCTTTAATTAATTGAGCCCTAAAATGCCTTATAAGATTCGCAAGACTAAGGGCTATTAGCCTCGCAAGAATAAGATAAATTAGACCGAGATCCTCTAAGTAGAATATACTATTATTATAGCTTGATATATTAATAGAATAGACGATTACTATATTATAAAAAACTATAAAAGAGATTAGTATATATATAGAAGAGTTTAGTAGAGAGCAGAGTAGAAGGTAGAGAAGTATTAAAGGCTTTTAGATAACTTTAATAATATAGTTAATAGCTCTAGAAAGCGCCATAGAAAGAGGGTATTTATAGATGCTTAGAAAGAGTAAATTATTAAAGAAGTCACCTAAAACCGCCTAGATTAAAAGAAGACTACTAAGGAGCATATTTATAATATATAGCTAGAGTATAAGGAGTTAAGTTTCTAGAAGCTTATATATAAATATTATCTCTATTATCTTCCTAGTACTAAAAAACCTAAAATCTTATCTGAAAATATATAAAAGAGAGTAGAATTAGCTAGGGAGCTCTTAGTTATAAATCTTAAGACTGTTATCTAGATTAATTAAGCTAATACTTACTCTAAGTATAGAAAAGACTCTATCTAGTATACTCCCGAAGAGTATTTTCATCTAGATATTAAAAATCTAACTATAAAAGACTACTAAAAGGCAGAGTTCTATAGAGTAATTAAATAGGGAGAACTACTTAGTCCTTATTATATTTTTAGGAAAGAGACGCTAGATAAGCATAATAAGGCTTCTAACTTAATTAGAAGGTTATAGAAGAAAGAGCGCTCTTATCTTATAGCTAAATTTAAGAATATTAAGAGAGAGAAGAATATAAGTAATTATAACTCTAATTCTCTACTAAAATGCTTACTATTCTTATATAGGCTTCTGCTACTACTAAGAGATAAAAGCGTAGAGGGAAGAGACTATTACTTAATAATTATATAAAGAAACACTAGACTATTTACAGCGATTACTTATCTAGAGGTATTAATTAGTTTAGGCTTTAATCTAAATATATTACACCTCTTCTTAAGCCTTAGATTAATAAATTATAAGAGAAAGAAAACTAGAAAATATCTATAAGAGATTATTATAATAAAATATAGCTTACTATTAATAATATGCCTGCTTATAGATTATGCTTTATTATATATATCTTCCACCTTTTATAAATCGCTTAATTAATATAGCCTCTAAACTCTCTTAACTTTAATATAATTAAGTAAGCTTAGAACTATATTAGAAGATATATTAGAGCTTATAGAAAAGTATTATAAACTAAGAAAGAGGTTATAAAAGTATAGAAAAAGGAGTAGAAGGTAATCCCTATATTAGAGATTAATAAATAGGTTAAAGGTATTAAGAAAAAGGTCTAGAAATATTAGGATTAAAGGATATAAAAGCTAGGTTATATAATATAACCTTATAAGGTGAGAACCTTATAAGGTGAGAACCTTATAGGTGTATATTAGGAGTAAAAAGGAGTAATAAGGGGATTATATTATTATAGGAGAATATTAAGGGGATTATATTATTATAAGAGAATATTTATTAAGGGGATTATATTATTATAAGAGAAAAGAATAATAATATTTAGCCTTTATTAAGCCTCTAAGTTATATATATAAGGGGAGCTTTCCTTCTCCTCTTAGCTCTTTAGAGATTAATCTGTTTAATATTATATTATTTAATATACCTCGAGTTGTGATTCCTTATTATATAATCCTTATATATTAATCTCTCTACCTCTTTAGGAGATAGACTATTATAACTTAAGTGTATTAAAAAGAAGTCGAATCTAAACTATATTATCTCTAAAGATATTATAATAGGCTAAACCCTATAAAGCAAAAGCACTTAGAAGCTAATCTATACCTAAAGTTAGATTATAAGAGAATAGCCTAATACTTCTTTATTACCTTTAGCTAATGCTAGAGGAAAATAACCTAAGCGTGCACTATCTATCTTAATATTAAGCCTCTCTTTGCTTTAATAACCTTTAGATAATATAGATAAAAAATATATTTAGGAGTTTAATTAGAAACCTTCTAAGACCTCTTTAAATAGGTCTAATACCTCTAAAGAAGACTTAGAATAATAGAGGGATATTAAAACCTTACTAATATCTATCTAAGAAGGCAGAGAATCTTTAGTGAAGAGATAGCTATAAGAAGTAATAAAGAAGAAGAAAGAGAGGTATAATTATCTTTTAAAGAAACTCGATTAAGCTAGGAAGGAAGCTAAAGCTAAAAAGGATACTAAAGTAGTAGACTATTAAATCGAAGAG
>QGML01001098.1:0-10879 GCA_007825375.1 Lachnellula willkommii
GTGGATGGGGGAGTCGATGCGAAGCGATAATGGATCGGGGGAGCTTGCAGGTCTGAATTCTCTATTTGTTGATTCGGAGCCGTTGGGTGATATACCTGAATTCGACTGGGTAAGCTGAAATCTTGCGTGAGCCTCTGGATCCAAACTAATCTGTGGCTTCAGGACCTCTGGGAAGCTCATAATGGAACCTGGGATCTGAATAATGAGTCGATGCTCTGATCGGGGTCGGTGTTAACGTGATCAGCACCATACTTTGTTCCCCCGATGTGTGCCTAATCAAATCACTAAATGGGGATGAACTTTTAAGATATATCCGACTATCTCCGAATTCTATCGTAAATGAATGTGCGAGCATATTTTGTTGCTGGCGCTAGTGTCTCTTTTCTCTTTCTCCTCTGATACAACCCAAGTTTGGGTCACTTTACTAAGGGCATGGAGTCAAAAAAGATGAAAGAAACTACGCTAGTCGAAATGGAAAGATCTAATCGGCTTGGAAACGTTATAGTGCTGGGAGCGTCGTCGCACGTGCTTTTAGTCATCCATTCCCCTTTTAACTTGCTCTACTCTTTACTCCTTTTCACACACTCTCTCCTTTCAAGCGCGCTAGCACTTTGCCCCGCGGCCTTCTCTTATTTCCACTTAGACACTAGCCTGGCAGCAGGCAATCTATGGTCAAGGCCCCGGAGCTTGCGTAAGGCCGCGGGGGACATGGTTGAGGGCATTTCAAAGCCCGGACAGGGGTGCGGACTTAAACTTCTGTCCCATTCAACGCAAAAACCTTTCCCTGCCCAACAACGAATCCTGATATAAAAATGGCTACGCAACCCTCGAGAGATGTTAAATTATCAAATCAGCATTTGAAAATAAGAATTTATCTCGACTTCACTAAACCAACATGGCAGCTCTCCCTCCCCACATCGGATTAAACTTCACTTCGACTATCCATAAAGATATCAACCCCTCCACGGACCCCACCAAGAGCGACCTCTCTCAACCCTCAAAGGTGGTTCTCATCACTGGTGCTGGTAAGGACAATGGGTTCTTTGATATTACACTCCCCATCCCCATAATTCCATTACACACGGAATATTATTCTTCATCTGTTTTCACACTCCTGCATAGGAAATGGCTAATCTCCCCGTCATCTAGGCCGCGGGATCGGGCGCTCAATCGCTCTTCAATATGCCGCCGCCAACGTAGCCACCGTGATCATCTGCGCCCGAACCGCCAGCGAACTCGACGAAGTCGAGCAGGCCATCCACGGCATCAATTCCTCCGTCCAGGTCCGCAAGCTGCCGCTAGACGTCAGCAACGACGCAGCCGTCGCCGCCGCAGCGACGAAAGTCAGAACCGAGGAAGGCTGTCTAGATGTCCTGGTCAACAACGCAGGCGCCAGCGACGACTGGGCGCCTATCAGCGAGGGAGACGTGAAGGCGTACTGGAACACGTGGACGGTGAACTTCAAAGGGACCTACCTGATGCTTCACGGCTTCTTGCCGTTGCTCGTGGACACTGCCGAGGCGAAGCAGACGCTGGTTGACGTTGTGAACATCGCTTCGATCGGTGCCCACGTCATCATTCCGGGGGCGTCGGCGTACCAGACTTCCAAGTTTGCGGTGTTGAGGTTGACGGAGTTTTTGCTGGCGGAGTATGGTGATAAGGGCGTTAATTGCGTCGCGGTGCATCCTGGGGGGTTTTTGACTGAGATGTCGGCGCGGATTGAGGCTATTCGACCGAGTGAGTGGCTTGTGTTGATTGCTGTAAGCCGTAGGTGGTATTGTGCTAATACCGAACAGGCCTGACTGATACGCCTGATCTGTGTGCGGGGTTTGTCGTCTGGTTTACCAAGGGGCAAAGATCTTGGTTGTGTGGCAGGTATCTTAGTTCTGCGTGGGATGTTGATGAGTTGGAGGCAAAGAGGGATGAGATTGTCCAGGGGGAGAAGCTGAAGATGAGGATGGTGGTTTAAATGGCGTGTCTTCAAAAGACATAGCGCGATCATGTAGGAACCCGAACTGGACACGGCTTTGGAGATATGACAGACTTGCTACAACATAGTCCGTACTTCAGACCTACCGTCCTTCCATAGTTTATATCATAACCGCTGAGAATAACTCCTGTCCTCTTATAAACAGGATTTGAACTACACATTAGCTCATTCCTATGCTTTTGGGCGCTGTTACCAAGCGAATAACGACGAAGTGCATAGTGGTGATTGGTAATAAAGCAAAAGATCTATAACAATAAATAAATAAATAAAGACTGGTTTTTGAGGTAACCTTTCTCTCGAACAAAAGCAATAGTTACACTCATCATAATACATAAGAAGCTTCCAGCAGTAGTTAGTTGTGTAGGTCAGGTGCGTCTCGACGAACCGCTTCCCGGTGCACTCTGACAAGAGTCAATGGAAGTAATTATCTGCTTTTACATAAATAAACGGGCACCCAAACCTTGCTTTTTGCGTTGTCAGCTGTTATAGGGGCAGAGTGTGTACTTTGACTTCCTCTTCCTCCAGCACGAAATCAACCACCGTTTACTCAAAATTCTTCACTGAAGGACGACCAGAGGCAAGCAGTATGTTAACCAATGGTATATTGATACCCATACCTCATTACTACCTATCATCTGTCTTCTGACCCCATGTCATGATATACATACAAAAAGAAGAGGTATCTAGCAAAAGCCCGTCCCTATGCAACCAAAGTTGGTCCGATTTATGTAACATTAACTAATTGTATACAGAATGACCAAACGATGAATCATCTTCAAACGATCTTCTCGGTACCGGCATGGTTCTCTGATATGTCTTCTGAGCCGCGGCGGGAGACTTTGCTCTGACCACCGTTTACCGGATCGTAGTTGGTTGTTCTATGAGCAAAATATTAGGTTTGTTTCTGATTTGTATAGTAAGGAAAGGGGGAAACTTACCCTGGAACTTCACCAGCCAATTCCTCAAGAGTCTTGCGCTTGGTCTCGGGGATCAAGAATGAGGTAAACATCCCGCAAAGCATGAAGAGAGCGAAGATCTCCATGACGTGATTCAACCAAGGGGAGGCAGCCTTGCCGGTCGCGCCAGGTGCGGCGCCACGGGTTCGGAGAGGACCGAACACACACTGCGCAATGATGGCACCGACTTTGCCAGAAGCGGCGGAGAAACCGTGAGAAGTCGAACGGTAACGCGTTGGGAAGCACTCGCCCGGCACAACGAAAGTCGTGGAGTTGGGGCCGAAGTTGAAGAAGAACTGGGCGAGGACGTAAAGGGCGAGAAGGGCATGGCCGGAAAGATGGTTATAGGCAAATCCAATAACGATGAAGAGAATGGTGAGGAGTGCGAAACCCATTATTTGGATCGGTTTCCGGCCGAGAGTATCGATGGTAGCGACTGAAACCCAGTAGCCTGGGATGGCACCAGAGCATACGAGGATCAGGTTACCAACAGCATTCCTGTAGAAAATTTCGTACATGTTGTTACCACCAGAGTAGCCGATCGCAGAGAGAATAATGGAGTTGTTGAGACCAAGACCGTAGTAGGCGACATCGAGGAAGAACCACGAGCCAGCTGTACCGAGCAGAATCTTTCCATTCTTCCATTGGCCGTAGTGGTGGATGAAGTCCTTGAATGATGCTTTGGGGATCTCGAGAGCCTGGGATGATTGCTCAATAGTGGTTGCACGGCGGATCTCATCTGGGTGGCCTTCAGCTTTGCCCTTCATGTATGCCTGGACATCTTCTCCTGCCTTCTCAACATCGCGTGCGACATCGAAGGTGTAACGAGGGGTTTCGGGGATGGTGAGACGGTAGTACAGGGCTATGCAGCCGGGAACAGCACCGAACCCGACAATAACACGCCACATCTTGTCGACAGCCAATCTGCAAACGCCAGTGCAGTTGGTGGCTGCTCCGACCTTTCCGACCTTCTTACCCGTCTCAAGGGACTCCTTGAAGCCAGAAGCGACAATCAAGGCTATGATTGCGGCGGTGAACTGCCCAATCCCCTGCATAGCAAACACGGCGTTCATCATGGCTCCCCTCCATTTGGTTGTAGCAAACTCAGAGGTAATGACGGAGGACAATGGGTAGTCACCACCAATTCCAATACCCTAGTCAGTTAGCAGTGTCCTTGAGCTCGAAAGAGTGACTTTACCATAAGCACACGCCAGAAAATAATGAGACCCGTAATCGAGATAGCGGGCGATGGGGATGAGAGAGCTTGAGCGAGAGTCGCGAAGATGATAATGATCAACTCGAGTCCGTACATGCGCTTACGACCAACAACGTCGGCAAGATATCCGAATCCCAATTGACCGAGAACCGTGCCACCAGATGTAGCGACCTTGATGGCGGTATCTGAGTTTGTAGGAATGGTTCCTTTGGACTTCTTATTGTTGAAGAACACGACACCCAGCATAGCGGTAACCAAGTTAATGGCGAAGATCTAAGTAATGTGAGATAAGGCTCCAATCTCCAGTTTTGAATCGTAGCTTACATCGTAGGAATCGGTGAAGAAACCTATACCAGCGACTACGCAAGCCCGAACATGGTACCATCCAAAAGGAGCCTTGTCGACCTCGGCGAGAGCGAGTCTTCGTCGCTCATTTGGGTCTTGGATATGGGCGAAGTCATTGTTGAAGTTGTGGAAGGCGTTGTTGCCTCCCGAGGTCTTATTGGCAGTGGCAGTGGCAGTGGTCATTGTGTCGAGCTTGTCTTAATAACAGATGAACAAGCGGAGATGAGTTAACTTCTCGACGACGATGTCTTGTCGTAGACTCAACTAGAGAGAGGAACCAGGAGCACGAATCGAGGGGATCACAGAAGGACTTATATTGCCTCGAGGATAGATGCAGGTCAATCTGTAATGGAACGCTAGAAGCTGAGCTGCGACCAGGGTCAAGGATGCGATGTTATCTTTTGGAGGCGCCTCCGGGCGTGGCACTGGCACGGGTCAAGTCGAATGAGAGTGAGCTACGACCAACCAGGACGACAATTGGACGAGCAGAAGGTTTGGCGCGAACCTTGGTGATACCGAGACGGGAAGATTAGAGTTGCAGTTAACCGTCGAATGATAAGTACTTCTTGGGTCGTTGATATGCACTATAGATGGACATCCAGGGCACTAAACTGCAAGTCAATATCAAATAACGTGACGATAGTGCGATTTGATGAGCGAAAAATCTGAAATCATAGGCGTGGTTGACAGAAGTGGGTATGGAACCCGAGACCTACGATAGTTTCTGGGCTTGAGGCGTTCCAAGAGTCACTTAAGAAGACTTGGAAAAAGTTTAATGCAGCCAATAAACGGTCGCCATCTAGGCACGATCCGAACCACGACAGTGCCAATATTTACTTACGTGACTGACATCTCAAGTTCTGCAGGGGTGGCATATCAACCCGCTTCTCGGCGTGATTGGCGTTCCCGAAAAAGGCACTCCTGCAAGCTCTGTTTTCTGGGAACAATCCTAACTCGATGCCCACTGGGTACACACTAGTGAACCATGTATCAAATACAATCACACGTGTGAGAGCTGTAAGGTAATAAGTATGGCTAGGTCCGGAAGAGGAAGCCTTCTAGAATGTTGAATTGTGGATATCTTGGCCCGCATCTATTGAAGAAGCTGGGCGCTTCATATCCTACCTAGTGTTGGACAAGAGGCGTTTTATTTTCTCGGCGGGAACGATATATAAACATCCAGGAGCCAAACGATTTAACAACGTGGTCCAGAGTGACTTTGGACTCCAGTTCGGAGGAGTGTTCCTTTCCGTTCTGATATCCAGCGGCTGCTGAAATGCGCCGTAGCACTGCTACACAATGCAATCATCCGTTCTGTGCAATGACACCCGTCTCACGATATACAATATTGTACAAGGCAACTGCTAACATTATATACAGCTTCACGCAGCAGTCGATTGCTCTCAAGCTGATCTTTCAACGAATTGCGGGAAAAAAGCAGATCAAGAAAAGCATACGAATTTAGACGGGAAAGCTCAAAACAAAAGAAGGATGTCGTTGGCAATAGCCAATCAGAGGAGTGAAAATCACAACGTGGGCGGGTGGAGACTAAACATTCGCTGGGAAAGCCTCTGAGCTCGGGCCATTTCGGCGGGAGAGAGCCGGTTCACAGCCTCACAGGGCTTGGCGTGGGCAAAGGGGGCCTGGACTGAATGTCGCTAAAAATAAGACCACGCCACATTGGGTACTCCGATACATCTTGACATGTGGAAAGCTGGTTCAAGATATAACGACAAAGCCTTTGTCACAAAGCTATTGAGAGCCACTATTAAAGACAAGGGTAGATACAACGCAACGTCACCCGCAATCCATACTCGAACAGTGGACACTCTTAATTTGAATCTCAAAGATAAATGGATCAATTCTTTAAGAAGCCCCGAAGACTCACTTCATACCATTTACACATGTAGCTCTAGACATATCCAGATCTGTCTAAATCTGTGATACTCCGCTGAGTTAGTATATCAGGTAGTCTTCCCAACTAACACAATTCCCGATGCTCGCTGAGGCTCACTCTCCGCCAAGGCGAACTTCTCTAAACACAGCTTTTGTTAGTTTTCACGTCCAAAAAAGTCAAACATTACCCACGAAAGAGTTCACGAGTTCTGCAACTTATACTTTAAGACGTACTCGTGACATAGCGATTTATAACCTTCTCTATAAAAGCCCAACGCTCCTTGTGCTAAAAAGATACAAGCGGCAATCACTATAGTTAACTTTTAATCTTCTACGCCCTAGCATATCATAACTTAGTGCCGTTCTATCCTGTCCACCGCGAGAGTAGCGACTTTTATAGAGAAGGCCGTAAGATGATACCATATCTTCGCTTCCCCTTATTGTCCAAATAAGGCGTGGCGTGGGGTAAATGACCCCGCACCTGAGATGAGTCAGCAAGTCAACAAACGCGTCGCGTCTCGTCTTTAACGCGTACCATCTCTACTACCGGTACTCATTACCTACAAAGTACACAAAGTTGCTGCCATCGTTCCATCAATCGCCCTCTACTACTGTTATCAGCTTCTCCGCTTTCTCGTACGACACCTTGTGCTATAATCCACTCCTTGCGTGGATCCCGATTACGGGAACATTACAGTAGTGCACGCTCCATTGTGCTAAGGTCGGCAACTATCAGCCTAGAGGTGAGGTGCTAAAGGATGGGTATCCCAGGGTAAGACACGCTATTACCATCCTCACTCAATGACCATGTGCGCTTACCATCATCACATAGGCTCTGGGACAAACTTGGGCAAGGGGAGGTCATTGAAATAGCTGCATACGCGACTCGACACTTCGAGCAGCACAAACGCCCTCTGCGGATAGCGGTTGATGAAGCTATATGGAGATATAATTACTATCTTTCTCCGTCGGTAGTTGCTCAGATACGTCGGAGTAAGTTTATTAGATCCTTCTCCCTTGATTCCGATCTCCTTCTGATACTCGAAAAAGAGTGCCCTCCCGCAAATCCGAACGAAAAGAATATCTTATGGCGCGTCCTACAACTGCTGCGGTTGAACGTTCAGCTTGTCTTTGTGACGGATGGGCCGCACAGGCCCAAGAAACGAAACCTCGCTATACAGTACGGGAACAACGATAATGAGACGGCTCATCTGAGAGAGATGCTAGGAATTCTTGGTGTGCCATGGCATCGAGCTCCAGCAGAAGCGGAAGCGGAATGTGCAATGCTACAGAAGCTAGGGATCGTCGATGCTGTATGGACAGAAGATTCCGACGCCCTAATGTTCGGCGCTACAACAGTGATTCGATTCTGTTACAAGCCGGCCGGTGGCAAGCCAAAGAAAAATAATCTCGAGGTCAGAGTCTACCAGTCCGAGGAGATTACAAAGACAAATCCCTGTTTGGATCGAGAAGGCATGGTTCTATTTGCCGTATTGTCTGGCGGCGATTACAATACAGTAGGCTTGCCAAATGTTGGACCTGAAGGCGCTATTGAAGCTGCTAAACAAGGCTTCGGCCACGCACTCTGCCGGGCATCTGAGAACGGCACCCTCCAAGCCTGGAAGGAGGAACTTCAGATGCATCTGGTCAATACCGGAAGTAAAGTCCGAGTCCCTGCTGCCTTCCCCGATCCAGATAACGTCAAGTGCTACAATAAGCCCTTGGTATCCTCCATGCAGACACTCAAAAATCTCGAACCACAGTGGTGGAATATGCCATTTGGAGAGGACGGTTTGTGGTACCTTCTCCTTAACAGGTTCAATCTCGGCCTTTCGGACTTCATCCAGCTCGTCGTGCCAATCTTTCTTGTCAGGTCTCTAGCACAAACCTCGCCCGGCCAAGAAGCAAGTAATGGCTGCTATCAAATCCTTCACGTCAGCCATAATGATAAAATACAATCAGAAGTATCTTTCATCCTCTCCGCGGTCATGACCTGGGACTTGTTTGAAATGGTGGCAAAGTTCGCAAAGGATCACAAGCACCCCCCAGAAAGAGTTGTGGTTACAGAAATCCTGGATTGCATACTCCGACATGGCGTTCCTGATGTGATGAAAAGCGCTGAAAGCCAATCGATCCCTGGTAAGAAGAAGGGGAGGCCACTCAAGACTTCAAGCGATGATACCACTGCTATTCCCCGTGAGCCAGTGAAATCTGGCAATAAACGGGGAAGAAAACCCAAAACCACAGTTGAAGAATTGACAGCGAGTGAGAATGGACAAGCTAAAAGAAAAAAGCTTTCAACTACAGATAGGAGAAGCATTATTGGTCAAGACGCGCCGGCTCCTGCAAGAAAGGCGAAACCAGCCATAAAAAAGAGTCAAATCATTGACCTTACATCTGACGGCGAAGAAGAGAAGGTTCTCACCCCATTGTCGCCGATTTCACAAGCTCGACAGGCACGCCTGCGCCATTTCGAGCCCGAAGTACTCAAAGTCAATGGGGGCACATCTGAAAACAACGCAAAGAATCATGCGACGGTTACTGGAGCAGACAATGAGCAGGACCTCATAGGAGAATTTCGGGTACAAGGTCTTGAGTTCTGAAAAATAAGAAGAATGGCTTTCCCTAGCATCTCCCGAATTTCCGCACTATTATATCATGGACTATATTCGATTTGGATCGTTTCGTTGCAACTAATTACATGAAAAATAAGACAAAACCCACCAAAGACCTCTCTATTTCATTTGATTCTCCTCCTCACGTTTGTCTAAGAGCATTTTCTTCAAGGCACTTGTGTGTGTCTCGAAAGGTAGCACATTAGACGTCAATGGGGATCTTGCAAAGTCGTATCGTTGAGCCAAGGTGCAACATCTACCCCAAGCTAACGTGTCCCTCATGATCTAGCGAAGTCCCAATCGCCGCGCCGGGCTGAGATTTGCGAGTCTCAGACAGCGATTCCAGCAGATGCTCCAGGTTTCCCGTCACATGATCATGACTGGCAAGCGGCTTGCCGTCCAGCTGTGAGCGCAACCATTCCGGATCGACTCGTCGCGTCGTACAGTCCCTCCCAAGTAATGGCTTTTCGGGGACAGACACGTATTTAGAGCTGTGCATCACATGAGCGGATAGGACAGCATTCCATTCTAGCGGCAGAGCGTCGAGAGCGGACCGCTCGGCGTTGGTGGATATCCGGAGACCTAGATGGCTGGCTAGGAAGACCAGGTAGTGGGCAAGGGTTCGGCATAGATGTTGTTGCATTGCGTCGAACAATGCAGTCTCTCTAGCGAATTCAGCGGGAGGCTGTTTAGAATTCGTATTAGCAGAGGAAGGGGGTGGAGGTGCTGAGACAAATCACCCACCATATCGTCAGCTTGCGACCAACAGCGTCCGAATAGAGAAGGATGGCGCTGGCTACTGATAGAAGATATCATGGTGAGTATCAGATAAAACAACACCCTAGCTTCTTCCCCGGAACACGACGAGAGGGATTGCGACGCCAGCTTCTTATCCAGGAAACGCAGACAATTGTGCGCTGTCATTGCTCTAATATATTGCACATCGACCTCCGTCAGGTCCTCATTAGGCGTCGGGACACTCGGCTCCACAAACACAAGGCGTTGGAAATCTATCGCTGTCTTCTTGCCAGTCACTGGTTCTACGAGCTCTAGAAACTGAACCGACGAGACGCTAGAGACAACCAACATGGAGTTGTCATCTTGCGGGGATACCGGTATTTGGGTGTCCGGGTAGTCAACATCATAGAAAAAACCGGTGTTGAACAAGATGTTGAGACTGGAAGGTTTCAGATGCGTGGCGTTTGCCCAGAGCGTTTCTCGGATCTCTGGAGGCGGGAGAGCTGCGCGATAGATATCATCAGTGCGAGGACTAGGATATTAAGATAACCAACCTGCCTGCTTACTTACCCTGCTCGAAAATACTAACCGTTGTGAGAAAGGTCCTGATACAATCCGAGAACCGCAGCGCTCTTCGATAATGCGTAGCCACCGCTTTCGAAGCTAGCTCCATACAGGAGCCGCAGGGATCATTCCCATCACACTATAACAACCAAACCAACACGTCAACGATTTATTCATTCGTCATCTCATTCCATTCCATCCCATCCTCTGGATCAAATTCGGTACATACGAAGTGCATAAGCAATGCATGCACACTACCGCACTCACTCACCTTCCTCTTCAACCACCTGCATCTCAGACACGCGCCCCGCTGCCGCACAACCGCTACCTCCTTCCTCCGCTCAGGCTCATACCTATTCCTTGGACGCGCCTGCTGCTTCGCTATAGGCGTGACTCGGAAACACGAGAGTGTGTGGTTCGGGACTGATTCTAAGGTTTTTTGCTTGCGGGCTGGGCGGATGTTATCGTTGGCGGATTGGGGTTTTGGCATTGACGGATACAGTGCTGGTGGTGTAGTGTGCTAGAGTGATAAATAAGGGAGGGCTGTTCTGTAATTACG
>QGML01001099.1:0-10870 GCA_007825375.1 Lachnellula willkommii
CCAACCCACTCTCCCCCAACAAACACCCCACCATATTCCCAAACACCGTCTGGCCCGCAACATTCAAGTGCGTATAATCGCCCTCCACACGGTTATACTCATACGCATCCTCCTCCCCAATAGCATTCAGATACTTGGTGCTCTCCTCATTCAAGTGCAGGACCGTGGTGCTCGTCTCCGAGCCCACGGAAACCGTGGCTGCTACTTGCGGCGCCAGGTTCTCGATGATGAGGCCCGAGGAGTTGTAGTTGCGGCGCGAGAGGGACGTGATGAGGATGGGTGTCCCGCCGGCGGTGTGGACGTCCGAGACCATGTTGGCGAGATTGGTGGAGAACTCGGCGATGCTTATGTTCGCTGCTGCCTTTTGATCGTTATGTCCGAACTGGATATCAGTCAGCACTGTTCCTCTAGAAATATTCAATTTGCTATCCCCCTCACAGATTACATGTCTCTTGGGTAACTCTTCAACTCAACCCTCTCTTTCTTAATTGCACGGGAACGAAGAATCCACAAACCTGTATTGTAACATAAGGATCATAAGCCCCAGTGTGGTTCTTCACCTCACTCAAAACGCTGGCCCAGTCCCCGCCCTGCACAAAGCTCACAGTCGTGGCACCATCATGACCGAAATTCATGCCCGTGGCTCCATTTACGAGCGTGGAGAGGAATCCATCTCCCCAGCCTTCAAAGAATGATTAGTTTTCGATTAGGATGTGAGCAAGAAGTTACTGTAGTACATACCTCCACCACCGCTAGTAATCTTGGCTGTGGTTGAATCTCCAGCTAAAAAGAACGCAGGTGTTTTCCCAGCTCGCTTGGGATTCAGGGGAGATGCCAAGGCGAGGCCAAAGAAAAACGCAGCGATAGAAAAATACATTTTCTCCAGCCCAATTAGATATATACAAATTACAATGATTATCTTCGAACCAGGAACTCACAAGTGCTTGATCGTCTGCTTTTATAGACATCACCTGCAAAGTCCAATTTACATTTTACATGGTAGATCCTATTCTTGCCCCCTGCCTGATTGGAGCATTAATTCCGACAGACCGGTCTCTTCGGGTCAGAAAAAAGTGGCTGAAATTGGCCTATGCGCAACACCTAAATAACTTCCCCTTTTCCTTTACTTTTTAGGGTAAAAATAAATCAAAAGATGCTAAAAAATACGTGAAGGCTTTGTAACCTTATAGTATTATAAAGCTAATTTTATATTCAATTTTCTATAAGGATTTAGGGAAGTTTGAAGAGGTCTTTTAGAGGTGTCAATTTCGGCCACTTTTTTCTGACCCGAAGAGCCGGTTTATTTATCCACAACCCCACAGTTCGCAATACCCATCATCTGGGTCAATACGAGGAGATCCTGGGACGTGGTTTTCGGAACAATCTGCAAAGTACCGGTAGAGGCTAGAGCGGATAGCATTGTGTCGTGTCAACTTTGGATTTTTGACGAGTCATGGAGAAGCGGGGTGGTTTTTATTATTCCATATGTTTTGAGAGGGAAATCGATCAGGTATATGTTAAGTAAACACTCTCATGAGTCCTGACAATGCCACTAGTAGTCTAGGAGTAATAGAGCGTGGAGAGGGGTAAAGGCACAAAGTCAAGGTGCTAGAATCACGTACAACCAGTAAATATTTGAGTCACTTGACTGGTATTAAACTTACACCACAAGTACTGTGGATGGATGGAACACTATAAAATTATCCCTTCCCCTTAAAACCCCTCTTACCTTTTGAAATACCCCGCAAAATTGACCTCCCAGCGCATCACCCTGATCTGCGATAAGGCAGATGCTGTGCCACGCACACTTCGCTCTCACGCATCATCTGACGTAATATTCCTATCGCGCAATCCTTCGCATTCTACACGTTGACAAAGGGAAGTGTCTGGTGGTGGAGGAGAAGCGGAGGACGCATCGTGGTCAAGCACGACTTCCATAAGAGAATCTGTACCCCGTGGGTGATTCTTGGCTTGGCTGGTGACGTCGAAGGCAGAGGCTCCGAACTCCTGCTCGGATCAGCCCTACAAACTTACACCTCACAAGATGTCTCATGAAGTCGAAGTCCCAATAGCATCCTACATTGCGATACTAATTTGAACAATCTCCTCCTCGACAAAGATCTTATCATAAAATTCGCAGATTTTCAAGGGCGACATCTATCGTCAGAGGGGACCATTATTCTCGATGGTCTTTCTTCCGAGAATGTGAAGTCATACATGCCTCGCTCCGACATTGGATATGCGGATCAGAAGACAGACATTTTTGCCTTAGGTTCTGCGATTTATGGCATGGTTACAGGACATGAACCGTTTCCGGAGTTAGATCCTTTAGACGACAGCGACGAAGCGGAGATAGTCGCCAGATATGAATCTGGTCGGTTTCCTGTCTTGGATTCTCGCCTTGGAGGCGACATTATCTACAAGTGTTGGACTGGAATGTATGAGTCCGCCTCTGAGCTGGCTGATGATCTACGAGAACTTATCAAAGATGAGCACGCTTGAACCTAGCCTGAGCCGAAAAGTGTTCCTCACGCAGAATGAAAAGCAGAGTGTGCATTCAGATCGGGCAAAGTAGTGAGTGAAATAAATACAATAAACTCTCAAGCCTTCACCGACCTCTCGCTTCAACTAAGAGGCCCTCCCCAGATTTGCTGCATGACCTCCAAATCTGCTGAAGTAAATGTCAGGCACTATTTTCCCAGAATAATCGGGAATAGACTCACTTGTGTAATTTAACACTTTGGACAAACGCCGCCGTGAACGGTACTTGATCCGAGGTGGTTATCCCCCGTGTCTACACACTAGCTTGTTCCTGCATACGGACAAGGCCTGGGGACGGGCTTGGTGATAATGTGTTTGGGGGATGCTGTGCAATTTCGATATTTCTACGATGGCGAAATGAGATTAGCAATACTTCAACGACCAGAGCCAGCCCATACCTGGGTATGAATGTCTCTTCCGCACATATTGAAACTTAGGCTGGTTATGTGTCGATAACTTGGAGATAAGGCGAGAGAAGCTGCTCGTGATAATGGCGAAAGAGATGAAAGATAGAGGAGGAGAGTCGCATTCTTAGGACATGAGGAAATTAATTTACAGCGCCTGCCTATCTTGACTTACCTGCTGCACTGAGTGCGTGTCAATGAACTATTAGGGGAGTACAATACATTGCGTTAGCTTGCCCTTTATAGCTCATGCAAAGTAGTTTCAATCGCAGCTTGATGTCGAATCAATCATCAGAGGAATTGTGATAATGCAACGCAGATAAAAAGTAATGTGATCAATTTCAGCCACTGAAGTAATGGGACCTGTAGATAGCGCCGAGCGTTGGGCAACTTTCAACACAGCTTTTGTGCCCTCAGACTCTATGGTTCTCCTTTTAGTTCGCATTCTGGATAGACAAACTTGATCCAACTTAGGCTTGAGATAAAGTCGCCAATATGAGGCAAGCTCAAGAACCAAGTCCGTTTCTGTATTCGTTGACTGAACCCTATTGTGGATTTTAAAACTCCAATGGATCGAGTAGTGTATATACTTTGCCAAAGGTTCGTTGTACGTCCTCCCTTCCTCCCAATCACGAAGCTGACAGAACCCAAGTTTGCCTACCTCTGGCAATTGTGTTTGTTGTTGGCTAGGAAAGTCATCCTTAAAAGGGTCCCATTGTCTATCGTATGATTCGTTTTCGTGGAAAGGGGAAGGGCTCGTCATCGTCGTTAATGGCTATATGCGGTTCGAGGAAGGGTGTTAAGAAGACGCTAGCAAAAACTGGCAGATGGTGGCAGATACTGCCAGTACAGCAGACTGGCTGCTTAGTTCCTTGAGACATCAATTCCATTGTTTAATCTAGCTTCTAGCTATAGGTAGTCATGTAATGTGATGACCTGTTTCCAGTTCTTATAAAGCAGCAGGTCTTTTACGAGATCATATAAGAAACAACTAACCATAATTGATCTAGTGATGCTTGGTGCTGTGGCTCAACTAAAAGAAAGAGTTTACACAGAAGAAGCCGATTTCGATACCGACTGTAGACGAAAGTACAGGAAAACAAAGAAAAAAGCAGAAACAACAATTACCCGTTCCACCAAACGCGACATCAGCACCTCAAACCGCTCCCTACACAACTGCTCCTGGAAATCATTCAACTGTTCCCAAGTCTTCTCCCGCTGGCCATTATTAGTTAGCCTGGGGTTATACGGTCGCATTGCCGTGACCTCATCATGGAGCAGATAGTGATTAGACCGGAAGCGCGGCTTGAAGGTATCGGGCACCGGTTCCGAACCGAGGCATTCTTCCTGGCAGAGCCGCAGGTAGTGCTCGGCCATGGCCTGGGACTCGGCCAGGGCTTCGGCTGGGTCGCGAGGGTAGTTGGTGTAGCCGTCTGCTTGCATCTGCAGGATGGTCCATGGGGAGGGAGCCCCTGGGAAGCTTAAGTTAGCATGGTTGTGTCGAGAGGGGGGTTGGGGGGGGCTTACATGGGGTGGGAATGCCTGCGTAGCCTATATCTCGCCATTCCTGAGCGGTGCTGGGGATGATTAGAGACATTTTCTGAAGTTGTGAGCGTATACAGAGTACGTGAGAAGTTTGGGTTGGGGTCTGAAAGGGAACTTCGAACCTGCGAAGAGTCTTGAAAGCTGGAGCGATTAGGGAGTGATTACACTCCGAAAGCGAAAGGGTATGGGTATTGGTGATTGGTATGACAATAAGCGTTGGTCAATACAGCTAATAAAGCATGGAGACTTGAGAAGGAATATCTGCTGTGGAAAAGGTGCAAATGGTGGATAGTAACAAAGCGGTCAACGCATTCGAATTGGAGAACCGTGGCAGAAGTACAGCAGGAATATATGAAAATGGTAAGAAATGGGAACAAGCTTTGTCGGCAGGAACAACAACTAATATAGAACAGATGCTTTGTTGTGTTGGTGCACAAAGGATCTTTGAACTTCTAAACTGTTGTATTGTTCAGATAACAATCGTTTTTGTTAACTCGGGAAGAAGTCATGCCGAACAAACCCTCAACAAAGAATTCATACTGAGTATTACCAAGGAACAATGACGCCCGGAGTCGCTTTTTTGCGGGTAAGGTAAGTCGTCGCGAGTCGATCATCGCGGGTTAGTCGCGGGTAAGTGACCGTTGGTCACTGAATAGAAGTTGTTTTTGCTGAAGAGAACAGGTCCAGAAAAAAGACTACAATATGCTGATCAAGTGCCTCCACGACAAGGCTTTTAACTTCCCTATCGACCAAGCCTCCTCAGGTCTGGATCTTATCAAACTTATACTCAACGACTCCAAAATCCACCCCTTTAAATCATCAGAATGTGCTTGTTTGTATTAACCACGGTATGCCTATCCCCATAAAAATAGAGTGCTATTGTCCTGTATGGGAGTTGAGAAGATGTGAGCTGTCTCGGGCGCTCGCACATCAGCTCCTGAGACAGCTCCTTAGTGGCGACTCTCCCCAAAACTTCACCTTTTCACTGCACCATGCTAACACAAGCCGATCAGTACCGCGACTGCAACCACCAAAAAACACAGGAGGTTCCTTGCGCGAATAAAGACCTGTCTCGTAATCCGTTCCGCTACTTCGCAACTCCGAAATGCCAGGCAGTGGACAGGACAACGACGCTGCCGTCGCACCCGTTCTGCTCAGAATGCGAGCAGGCCCGGCGGAGAAACCGAAAGTCAAATCTCGTGGAGCGCGTCGTTGGTGTGGTTGATAGTCTTTTGGGATATGAATCCAAGACGCAACGACGCCTGGCGCTGGCACTTGCTGCCAAGACACGCATCCGCCCTGAGACAGTTTCGATGCGACCGGAGAGGAAGTCCCTCCCCGCAGCACCGTTATCAGGATTTCACGATGATGGAACGAAGACATCCTCTGTATGGGGCCCAGGAAATTCGAATAGAGATTCGCTGTTTTCGTTCGCCCCATCAGACGAAGAGCAGCTTACTGCTGCACCGCGGGTAGTTGTTGGTGGTCGGGAGACAGGTCGGGGCCCAGGGACTCCGAATAAAGATCCGTTATTCTCGTTCGACCCATCGGAGGAAAAGCGACTTGCAGTTGCGGGGTTGCCAGCCGCGGATAATCAGAGGGAGCGTCGGACACGACAAGAGTCTCAGCCTTCAGCCTTCGACTCGCCGGCCTCTGATTACCCCAACGAAACCGACCCCAAAAAGGACTTCCCGAAGATAAGTCCGACGTCCACCACAGACGACCGAAACAAGCTGCCAAGTCAGCAAGCCTTGCCCGATGATTTACGAATAAAATTACGGTCCATCAAGCGAAAGCCTGTCCCGAGCGCCACAGCTCCGCAAGGCGCAGAGCTGGGCCTCGGACTCGACGATATACCTGAAGAGGTAGGCTTGATTAGACAGTCTACCGAACAGGTTCGGGAGTGGTTGATTCCAGGTGGACCAGCATCGCCCTCAAGATATTTAGCCTCTTCTAACCATCCTGGGGAGAATGAAGTGAACCGGCTTATCTTGCCCTCACGGTTATACAGTAACCGTCTTAACGAGGATGCGGTCGAACTGCCAACAGACACACCGGCAGCGTACGAACTAGAGGCGAACAATAACGAGCCGCCCAGACTCCCCACCCCAGACTACGAGGGTTTATCATTCAGCGAGAGCTGGAATGATTACGTTGTACGTATTCCGGATGACTGGAGCTGGGTTGGTTCTGACAGAGACACGGACACAGACACCCTGTCTGACACAGGTGCTCAGTGCGGAGATGTAGATGGAGATGGACATGAGGATCTCCTGGCCCAGTGGTTTCCGCCATCGCCAGAGAGTTCAAGTTCAGGAGGAGAAGCGCGTCCAGAATGCGAGGCCTACGAGGAGCCGTTGTTTATGGCGCCTAGGTCAGGACCTCCGACGCGCTTCGAGGATTTTGAAATCCCTTTTGAGGGAGTGAACGAGGTTGGCCGGTCGCTTCCCGAGGTCGTTCGGGGAATGAACCCTCTAAGCTTTGGTAATAGAGCTTTGCTCGGGGGGCTCATGAACATCCATCGATCTTTCCGAAACTTTGCATAAACGATTTGAGAAAAACGGAGGGGGAATCTTTGTGTAAATAGTTTCATATAACATCGGAAAATAACCGCGCTGGCGCGGAGTTGGAGAAAATAATTTTTAATTTTGAGGGTCGCATCTATGATCGACCATCTATGAGTACATGAAATGAGAATAAATAGTATCATTATTGGATCGTCATTGGATATCCACTACCTTGCAATCAGCTCAAATATGCCGTGAAACCGCAAACGCCTCCCGAATGCCTTACTATAAAACAAACTCCTCTAAATATCCCGCTTTATTCCGACGCTGCATCAATCTGCAAGGGCACTGCATTTGACGTGCGGAGCCACTCGCCGTTGAAAGCATTAATTAGCCAATTGCTCAATTCTGATATTTTATTAGCTAGTGTCTTTGTTTTTCTTTACAAAGAAAACTTACTGTCATATACAATTCTGTTCGCATTGTGGAAATAAATGGAATGATCACTGTCAGGGAAAACATGGACATCGTAATTCTCGACCCCAGCCAGGTCTAGCTTGTCAAGAAGGGTCAAAGTATTTTGCATGTGCACATTATCGTCTGCAACCCCGTGCATTACTAGGAATCGTACATTTTGTCCTATTGCTGTCGCGTTACTGATACTCGAGTTATCGTAACCGCCTGGGTTATGTTGCGGCGTATGCATGTATCGTTCCGTGTAAATGGAGTCGTAGAATCGCCAATCGGTGACTGGCGCAACAGCCATGCCGTACGAAAATGTCTGCCCAGCATCTTGCTCAAGAGTCTTCAGTGTCATAAATCCACCATAAGACCATCCCCAAATTGCCATTCTCGAAGCATCAACATACTTCTTCGCGGCCCAAATTTTGGCAGTCTCGATTTGATCATGGGCTTCGTAGTATCCAATATTACCCCGAATGATTGTGCGAGCTTTTCGCCCGATGAACCCAGTCCCACGACCATCAACAGTGACCACAATATAACCAAGATTTGAAGCGATATATGCTTGGAAGTCAACGGACCAGCTCTTGGAGACTGTTTGGGAGCCAGGGCCACCATAGAGAAAGAACAACACTGGGTACTTTTTCTTCTCGCTGAAGTGAGGTGGCCGACGTTCTACCACATGTAATTCGAACCCATCGATATTGACCGTCGAGAAAATCTTGATTGGGAGCTCGTGGGTCTTGGCCAGATCTGCCAACACTGGGTTTTCTTCAATGACTTTCTCATAGTGGTCGGAGTTGCTAGGTGTGCTGACGACCTTTTGCCATGGGATATTCGGACCGTCATAATTCACAAGTGCATAGCCTGCACCACTGGAGAAAGAAGCCCCGTAGTATCCCTCTTTACTCTCATCTGTCAAGGCCTGAAGATTCGTACCATCAAGCTTGACGCTATACACTTGCCGTTGGATTGGCGAAGCTTTCGTTGAAACAAAATATACCAAGTTCTTCTTCAGATCCACAGCAGAAGGTGCATCAACAACTTCCCAATTTCCCGAAGTGAGCATGACGGGAGTGGGATTATCCAATGGCGTGAAATATCCAAGATGGTCATAGTTATCGTGAATGACAGTATCAATGTAGCCATCTTGCGGTCGACCATTTGCAGGATCTGCAGGGACATATCTGGTTTTCTGAGATACCTCAAACCAACCACCATCTAGTTTCTGAACATCCTCGGTTCGCACTGTCTTTCCAGTACGCAATTCCACATCGACCAAAACGACCCTCAATACATCACTTTCGCGGTTGCTTTCGCGGATGAGAGCCTTGCCAGTCGAACCAGCCCACACAACCTCGGTAATGAGCAGATCGTCAGGCGCAAAGCTATCAGCAATCTTCACTTCGAAGACATCCCCCTTGCCGACATCGTAGAATTGCAAATCAACCGTGGGGTTTGGTGCTCCGGCTTTCGGGTATTTGATCTCTCTGACTTCAGGATAGTTTTCTTCCCCTGGTTCTGGCCTGACGCCACTTGGGTGAGAGACGAAGTATTGAATGGGGTACTCTGGCACCTCTGATTCATTGGTTCGGAGAAAGGCAACATACTTTCCATCCTCGGCCCACCATGTGGCACTGTTAGTACCGAAGACTTCTTCTTCGTATACCCAATCAGGTACTCCGTAAAAGAAGTTTGGGCCGCCGTCTTTGGTTATTTGGATGACACTATCTGAGCTGAGCTTTCGCAAAAACAAATTGTTGTCCCTTGTAAAAACGATAGCATCACTCTGTGGACTCCAACTGGCTAACTGTACCCGGCCATCTATATTCGCGGGGTCTAGAGCTTCCGCAGTTTGCTTCTCGACATCAAATATAAAATATTTCGCGTAGAAAGAGTGTCTCCAATTGGATTGGATATCTGTTGCGATGAGGACTTTCTTCAAATCTTTGCTTGGAAACACTTTGCTGGGGTTGTATCCTTTTCCCTTGTATTCGAAATAGCCGCGGGTCATCAGAGTCATCGTGGCCAATGCTTTGTTGTCGTCACCAGTAGTCCCTCTTATATCCTCCACTATGAGATAGTCTTTTCCACCAACATTTTGTTCCAGGAGCAACCCGTCTTGGCCATTTGCGCCTTGTATCCAGCTGATATCGTACTTTCTTGCCCGCCATTGCCCGGACTGGACCTGGTCTAGAGTAACCTTCTTTCCATGGCCTCGGACTGAAGTTGCAGCTGGATCGTGAGGAGATTCGGATGGATGTCGGTATGCTTGCTGTCCTAGAAAAACGACCAATGCAAGGACCCATGCCCCGATGAAGGTCCCGCCAACAATCCACATCAATTTTCGGAACTTCTTGTCTACTGTCTTGTCCACGCCCTTATTGATGAAAGGGCCGCTTTCGAGGTCTTCCTCCTCTTTCTCCTCTTCGTACGGGTGGCGTGTATTCTCGTCATCTGCGTATGCTCCAGAATCACCTCGAGGAGGGAATTTGGGGGTAGCCATTTTGCTGTCGCCGCTCGCCGGATATCCTTTTCCCGAGTCTGCTCGTTCGCCGATACGTTCAAACACCAGACTCGTGGTTGACGCCGAGAAGATGGATTCTTCGGATTTTCGATCTTCCTTCTGCCCCTCGAGAGGTAGCAGTTGCGCCGCTTCTTCTTCGTGGCCAGCCATGATCTTCGGCGGCAGGTTTCAACAGTGGGATGTAGTCTCAAAGCGATGGACTCGCGGATATAGTGTTATTCAAGTTCGAGATATCATTGTCAGTCTTACAGCGAGAAGCGGTGAATTGGCTAATGAGTCATGAGCACCGGCTGTGCGCAACAAAAAGATCTATTATTGTGCACCGATTCTGGAGTCCGAAAGCAGCAGGTAGCTAGGTAGGGTAGGGTAGGCATGTGGTTGTATCCTTTGTCATGCTTAGCCCGATCCCTGCAGATCATTCGCGCGGCCGCTAGGCCCTGCCCTTACTGTATGTACTATCGTAATCGATTCAACTCAACCCCCCAAGATTAGATTAGATCTTCCGTTTTGTTTTTCTCTCTCTTACTCCTGCTCCTGCCCTTTTGACTCGTGCAAACCGCAGAAACGCAACTTTCGTTTGTGAAATATGAATCCATCGAATGCTCTTCCTCTTCACTACGACTTGAGATTGATCACGGTACTCGACACACGTCCATTCTTGAATCCTCATAGCACAAGACAAAGACAACCGGCGAGCTTGACGCTTATTCTATGTACGGAGCAAGTGCGTTGTCTCTATAATAGATTTTCGAAGTTATCCCCTGATTTGAACACAGCATCATTAATTCTTTCCTTCCTTCCAAGTAAAGAGTTACAGTACAACTTTGAAATGCTGCACTGGAAATCGTCAAACCCCCTCAAATATGTGCGGCACGGACTGCACG
>QGML01001100.1:0-10858 GCA_007825375.1 Lachnellula willkommii
GTACAAATTAAAGAAAGCATTAATAACTTGCCCGCCCCGCCCCGCAACTCTAAAACTCCCGCTACGCTTAGCAAACAAATCACTTATCCACTTACCTTACTATACCTTACCCTACCTTACCCAGCAAACAAACTACGCCATAGTAGCCTCCTATATACATAATACTAATATATAACCACGCACATCCTACCAGCCTACCCCTGGAAATAGCAAAGTAGTCTACCTATCCATCAACCCACCTACCTGCACATACCCCTTAATCCTCCGTACTCGGCATCAAATCTAGTATTATATAATCAATAGCACGTATAAATTTATAAATTTATAAAATAGATATTAGAACCACACCTACCTACCTTACCAAGTCCACCCAACAATCTCTTTACAGAGTAAATATACGACTACGAGTACTATATAAATCAAGCTAGTATCCCCTTTTAATAAACGCCCCCCTTTTACGGAGTAGATAATTAACCTCGCAACGCAACACTAGTAGGTACTTATAAGCCCTTGGCTTTAGGCTTATAAGTTTTACGGAGTAAAGCTTTATATAGGTAGGTAGATAGTAGTAATAATAGTTGACTCCGTAATCTAGCTATATTGCATAAGGCAATGAGTAAGATAAAATTACTATATGGACTCGGAGTAAGGAGAAGAGAAGTTTTTTTTTAAATAAATAAATAAATAAAAAGGGGGGAGAGTAGGAGGGGGGGGGGGGCATAGTAGGTGCTTTAGCTATACGCTACGCTTTCTCCTAAATCTATTACATGCATACTACTGTAAGTACGGAGTAGGAAAGTTAGAAGCCTAGGGGCGCTATTATAATTTATATGGTAGATGGAAATGGAATGGAATGGAATGGATATAGATGGAAATAGATGGAAATAGATACGGAATGGAGTAAGGGGTAATATTCGGCAAGGCGCTCGGATCACGGTGGAGTGGAGTGGAGGAGTGAAAGTGGAGTGGAGGGCTTTGCCTATACAGTACGAGATAAGATGAGGGGTAGACTTCTTGATCCCTGCGATAACGGCGTGAGGGGTAATGCGATATCTCACTTGATGGGTGGGGGTTTTTTCTGTTCTTTTGTTTGCGCTGAAGGGACTAGGTATGGATTAATGGGAAGCTCTGCGAGAAGAAGGAAAAGAATGTATTGCTGGAGTTGAAGGGTAAGGTGAGATGAACGTGGAACGTGAGATGCATTGGATGAACATGTAGGTAAGAACTTTTTTTTTGGCCATGATTCACTCTTCAGCTATCTTCCCTATAAGAAAGAGTAGAAACTTCGAATCATGATCCAGACTTCCATTATTCCTAGCAACAACTGATACAATGTGACATGAAGCGAAGTGAGTGATGCTGTGAAGTGACTGCGGTCACATTTTATCGGCAGAGATATCCACCATCAATGACAATATCAGCACCAGTAGTATACGTACTCGCATCCGAGACCAAGTAGACATACGCGCCCTTCAACTCCTTCGCATCGCCATTCCGCCCCATGGGAATCATGCTCTTCCACAGATCCTGCGTCTTGATGTCGACAAAGTCACTAAGCCCCGTATCAATGTAACCCGGCGAGATCGAGTTGACGCGCGCAAAGTCACGCCACTCGTTGGCCAGCGACCGAGCCATGTGAATGCACCCCGCCTTGGCGACATTGTAGCTCGTCTGCTCCTGCGGGAAGTTGGCAATGTGCCCCGACATACTCGCCGTGATGACGAAAGACCCGGTCCCGCGCTCCTTGAAATGCGCACCGACGGCCTTGGCGCAGTGGAAAGTGCCGTTGAGATCCGTCTGGATGACCTCGTTCCAGGCCTCGACGCTGCCCTCCAGGATCCCGCTGTCGGCCGTGCGTCCGGCGTTCGCGATGAAGGCGTCGATCTGCCCGAACTCCTTGATGACCTCGGCCACGAAGCCCGAGACCGATTCGAAGTTCCCGATGTCGCACTTGTACGCCTTGACCTTGACGCCGTATTTCTCGGTCAGCTCCTTGGCGTTCTTCTCGCCGCCTTCGGGGCGCGACGAGTAGGTTATCGCGAGGTTGGCGCCCATTTCGGCACAGCCGCGTGCTGCTTCGATGCCCATGCCGCGGGGGCCCGAGGCGCCGGTTACGACGACGACTTTGCCTTTGAGAGAGAACAGGTCGGTGAGAGAGGAGGTTTTGGGGATTGAGATGGGCATGATGGCGGTTGTGTGAAGGTTGGTGGGATGGGTTGATTTGGGTTGTGTTGATAAATGGCGTTGATTGGCGTTGAGGTCAATTGGATTGGAATGCAAAAGGAAGGGTGCAAAAGATGGGTGGGCGACCGACAGGTTTATGTAGGACGAAACCCCTCCTTTTTGACTTTATGGCTTTCCGGGCTGGGGCAGCCAGCGTCATAACAATCCACCAAGTGAGGGGCAAAGGAGGGGCACTGCATTGCTTGCTGGGCCCAACAAACAGCCAATCACCCGCCACGAGCCTTTATCCCGGTGCTTGCTCCAAACATTGTTGGTCGGTTGCTGCGCTATCTCGGGCCATCTCCGTATCTACTGGGGTAAGTTGATGTATTTGTCCCATGTTTAGCAAATATGTATGTAAACGTAAGCTACTTTATACTGAACTCTACCTTATGCACCTGTCAATAAATGGAGCTCTCAGGATTTCGGTGATGTCACCCACCCAGGCCGGCTATTGTCGGACATTGCCAGATGCAGCTAAATGCAGTGGCTTGAGAGGAAGAGGCACGAGCAACATGGAAAAGCTGCTAAACTAGCTCCATGTACAGGACTAGGTAGACTTGTCTGTCTCCAAGATAGATGGAGGTTGAGGGAGGTGAAGTGAGGGGGGAGGTGAGGGGTGAGGTTGCAAGGATTCTCTTCACATGCTATGATCTGCAGCGGACCCATGGTAGAGCAGCACGTGATCATCCCCCAATCTCAACCTCTATGAGGAAATGTATAAGGAGGTTGAAGTAGACGAGCACCAGTGAAAAAGAGATCCAAGTGAGGACGAGGAAAGAAAGCCTCTATATATAAGCCATAGCGCTAAACCACAGGGTATGCTCCACGGTCTTTCATCACTATAGTATCATCATAGAACCTGTAGCCCATAGGGTATGACACCTGCAACAACAGCCTAGAATGCCTGTAGCCCGCGGGGTCTAGCCTGGAACACCCACAACGTCACATCACGTGACCAAGCTTCCATATCCTCTGGGCCTGACACTGTCTTACTTCACTTTACATGTATGATGTCTCTATCTCTTCTCGCATGCGCCTGGAGACCAATGTATAGCAATCTGTTCGCACTCTTAACTCCTCTCGAAGTTTGCATCCTTTTATTCGATTTACAGCGGGTTGGAATGTCACTTACAAACCACCATATCGGATCAATCGATGCGGGGACCTGATTTTCAAATATTTAGGTAGCAAGTGCTTAGAAATTGACGGTTCTACTCATTTACCATACATTATTATACAGTACCCACTGAAAGAGTCTTCTACCCCTTCCAAGTATCATACCCACTCCTCCGTCTAATCTTCTCCCCAAACAAAAACAACACCCACGGCACCGGCAGCAAAACAACCGTAACAAACCCCAGCAAGCTACTCGCCCACTGAAACCCCATCCCATGATACATCTGCACCGTAAACAACGGAAACACAGCCCCGGCAATATACCTCGCCAGGCCATTCGCCGCCATCGCACTCGCGCCGTTAGCAGCCATATACGTATCGATCATGTACAGCACACAGCTGATAAACACACTGATATTGCCCCACGCAAACGGGACCAACCCGACGATCGGCACGCTCCAATGCACGCTCTCCTGCGCCGTCCACGCAAACCAGAACAAACTGACCGGCAAGCCCACACTGCCGAGCATCGCGCCGTACAGGCGGTGTTCGGGCGCGACTGCCGCTGCACTGCCCTTTCCAGCTGCTGTCGCTTTGCGCACTGCTTTGCGGTAGAAGATCCGGTCTAGGAGCAGCATGGTGGGGATCGACAGGAGACAGCCTATCGCGATGGATATAAATGGGAGGCCGCTCTGCGCGTGGCTGAAGCCGTAGACGGTGGTGAAGATCACGGGGATGGAAGCCAGGAAGCCGAACAGGACGGCGAAGTTGAAGGATACGTAGATGGCGAACGACGCGACGATAGGTTCGGTGAAGAGCATGTGGATGGGTCGGAAGAGCACAACTGTCATCATGTGTTTGAAAAATGCCAGGCCGGTGAGAGCGGGTGGCAGAGTAGCACCGCGCGCTTTGGCTCTTTTGGTCAGGATTATCTTCTTGTATGTCTCTTGCGTAAACAGAGAGAAGATGAACCCGAACAGCGCGAAGAATATCGAGGTCCATTCTACCCATCTCCAGCCCTTCCGCGAATCCACGTATGAGCCAATGACCGGGCTGTCTAAACATCAGCTTCTAACACGCAATAATATATGTCAGGCTGGATGGGAACACACCCAACACCAGTAGCGAAGAACGGCCCGAGAGTAAAAAGACTAGTGGTGAAGACACGCTTGTCAGGCGGATATAAATCCGCATTCGTACCCGCGCCAACCGCCAACGCAGGACCACCAAACAAGCCCGCGAAAAACCGACAGATGATCACGGTCTGCACATTCTGAGCAAGCCCAGCGCCTAGGGTGAAGAGTCCGAAGAGCGGGATCGTGAGCAGGTAGACGGGTCGGCGGCCAAGCGTTTCGCTGGCTGGAGAGCCGAGTACAGGCCCGAGGCCCAGGCCGAGGACGAAGGTGGTGAAGCCGACGAGGCTGACTTCGTTGCTGGCGTGGAAGTGATGGGAGATGGCGTCGACGGATGGCGGGTAGAGGGACGTTCCTAATGAGCTGTTGAAAAGTTAGCAAGTATAAAAAGTAAAGAATGAGAACCATTGTGAAGTGAAGTAATAGTGAATGCCTACACAACGAAGCCGAGTATCGTCGGCACCAGGATGTGATACATCTTCTTGGACCGAGACCATGTCTGTGGATTATCAGAATCATTCGGACCATCCCAATCCATCACAGCCGGTGCTTGATTGCCATTCCTGGCACAAGGCACAGATTCCCCTGAATCTTTGCTGGCTTCTTTCTCCTCGTCGGGGGACAGCGAGTCGGGCGTGCTGAGAATTCCACCGCCATCTCTTTGACCCACAGTCATTCTCCCAGAGACAACAATAGTTAATTGAAACCTAAATCTGAGAAGCAGAAAAAAACAATATCCTGTTAAAAGGAAAGTATCGGACTGAAACCCCCAAACTTTAGCGACGGGAAGCGGACAAATGGACCAGGATCGACGGGAAGGCGGGGAACGAACTAGCTCTCAAAAAGCCTTGAAAGCGATCGCAACAAGCTTTTTACCGAGGAGGATCGACATCTTTACACATATGGATGATGCGGCTCCGGTGACAATCCTCTGTTGCTATTTTATTGGAAGAGGAGGGAGGAATGTGGAATTATACAATACAGGAACTAGAATCGGCGTTGTCGTTAGAGGTTTCGGAGATAAGCAGAGACATGCCATGCTCCGTAACTATACTGTACCTACCCTACATTTACTTTGATGAAAAGAATGTATATAAGGATAGTAATACGTATAATTAAAACGGGCAGATAATTCATATTGCGCTTGTAAACCATAAAAATAATTATTGGAAGAATCGGACAAAGGTGGTGATATCTCCCCCCAAAGCAGAGGTCACATGATATGTAAAGGACATCTCTGTTAGGTATTTAGAGTCTGTAAAGCCACGAGACTTCTCAGGTGGACTATCCTATATTATATTTTTAAACTTGTCTGGAATTTTGACTTGGATGATGGAAATAACTTCTATATATGACTTATCACGTGAGTGACTTTAAACTTACTGGGTGTATATATGCTTCTATCTAGCCCATAAATATCGCCGCGAGTAATTCTGGGATATAATACTGCATGATTTCTTCTCTTACCGAATAGGTGAAAGATTCAAGTGTTTATAGACAACCCTTCGTAACGAATATGAATATTAGCGCAATCTTCCAGTAATAAGCAAGAGGATGTTAGCTGACTTAAACACAATGCCTTCTATTCTCTTTCATTACTCGAATACCCCACGCATCAAATCCTTCCAAACTCCCCGCTACTTAAAAGCTAATGTTAAACCCAAAAGTCTCCTTAATATCGAATTGTATTCCCCTCTATTCAATCCTCAATCCTCCATTCTCCTCCCCTATGCCTCAACTCACCAGTACTTACCCCACCAACCAAATCATTATGCGCGCCCATTTTCTAAATTCACGGCAACCTTGAATCCTTGGCGATCGATTCCGATCGCGTAGTTGGCGGCGAAGAGACCGTTGGAGATGAGAGCGACCATGCGTGCTCGGCTAGTTTGTCCATCGAGTCGTCCACCAGGTCTATGCGGAGCCAAAATCTGACTGTAGTCTGTAGGGTGAATGTCAGCGCTGAGGTTCTGTTTAAAGGTATACGCAGCCTCGCAGAGAGCAAAACAAGGTGTCTGAATATCCTTTGGTAGAGAAATCCGCGACGCAACCTGCTGCCACGCCGAGAATAATAGAAGCCCAGGGTGGCATAATGTCGAAGCTGGAGTTGCTGCACGAGAATGGATATGCACCTGATCACTGCGTTAAGCAACGTCTGTCAGTATACAGAGCTCTCAAGGTATCTTTGGAGCAGAAACATACCACATGCTAAGCGTCAAGCCGCGATTCAATTTTGTATCAAAAATAAGAAGAGCAAAAACCCTTAGGAAGAGGAGAGCATGTGTTTCTTATCCCGCGCCTAGGATTTCAACAAAATGCCACAAAATAACAAGAAAAAGAAACTCTAAATACTCCAACTAAGGAATTTTCCTATCCTAGAGTACTTCATGTGCAAGAATTAGAGGAAGAAGCAAAGCAACATCATACCACGAATAAAAGAGCTCCCGCGCCCCATATGATGTGTTTTACTTTTGCCCCCAAGCTAAAGAATACTGGAAATAGACGGCTTGCTTAAAGCCGTTAACGTCTTCCCTGCTAAGCGAAATATCATGACAAGAAATAAAAAGTAAAAGCTTCTCTGGCGTGCTGGAACCAATCCGAGGGCAAGTTTAGGAGTAGTTATATATAACACAAAATTAATTCTTATGCGTTATTTTTGTAATATTTTCGTCTTGGGTAAATTATTAGCAAGTTTATAAAAGAATCTGGACTAAATTGTCGTTCATGAAACGAAGAAGTAACTTCGGGGAGGAAAAACCAATCTTCCAATCCGTGGAATCATGTGAGCTAGACGTTTTCAACATGGCGTTTTAGCTTGTGGGATTCGTCTTTATACAAGTGTAAAAATAAAGAAGGGATCGAGGTCTGCTTTGACGCGAATTAAGCGAACGATTCGGGAAAGAAAGGGGGTTCCTATCACGTGGTAGCGCTACTCTCACACCGAAGCCCTTCTGTATCCACTCAAACTCCAGTTCAACAAACTATTCCTCAGTCTTTCTCTCATCCTTCCGTCACACTGCAGGAACAGCTACTTTGCCACGCCATCAGTTATAATTGGTGCACGTGACGGGACTTGGCGGCGCAGCAATCTTTCAGCTGGTCATTTTCTTTTAAACACTCTTCTACACATCACACGCGACAAAACAAGAGATCTATCGCAATCAATATGAGGTGTCCCGCTGTGTGATATGGCCGAAACTTTCGGAATTGTGACAGGAGTCCTCGGGCTTTTGCCTCTCTGCCGTGGTGAGTTCATGTCATATGATGCGCCGCCTGAAAAGGTACCGCACTGACGCAGACGAGCAGATGGCTTCGCAATGATCAAAGATGTATTCGATGTCCCTAAAACCCTTGGTCTGGCAGTAGGAAGACTCGAACTACAACTAGATGTCCGTGTCTCCTATTCTCCCCTGAATATATCCTCACGTGATATTTAGAGATTCGACGAGTGGCGCGAGATCTGGCGGAACGATGAAGGCGAGAAGGATTTGAAGTTTGAAGCATATGCTAAGAGTAATCCCGCTGCTGCAAGGAGAGTGATGCGCCAGTTGGCCTTGCTTTCGCAGGCGTTGTTTGACGCGAGAGCTTTGGAGGAGCAATATGGCATCAAGCCGGATCGATCGAATCGTGTATGGATTGCTCGAGTATGAAACCTGCAGCCGCATGCTTACTAGTACTAGGACGCGAAAGATCTCTCTCAATTTAGGCTCAAAAACGGACAAGATCTGACCATCGAAAGCCAGAATTCGTTCCTGGAACGATGTAGGATCAACATGTCCTTTATCAAGAAATGCAAATTCGTCTTCAGAAAAAAGGACACGGCGTGGAAGACTCTCATCGATCTGCTGAAAGAGTACAACGAGAACCTTGCTAGCTATGGACCCAAATTCGACTTGGCGAAGATGCTCAAAGGCGAGTTTGAAATTTTGAGGAAGCTGCATCTGGAGGATTTAAAGCGCTTGGAAGAAGCGTCGGCCTACGAGGCTAAGCATTCAGCTCCCGACAACAGCAATGCAGCACGGTATCGCGATCTCTCTCTCGCGGCGCAGTTCAGCTCGGTTGTCAAGTACGAAAGACCGCACGCGGCATTCAAATTTTCCATGCGCGATTTCAGACTTGATCCAGCATACATTCTCTCATCCTCCGGTTCGTCATCAATGGCTTTGCTGTTTGATTATCCGGTGCGGAAGGAACATCGAGTGGTACTTATAGAGTGGGTTGATGACCTTGATCAAGACCAGGAACGGGATACTAGAATCAAGACTCTCATGCTTGCAACCCCGAAGCCTAGGGAGTTGCTGCTCCCGACTTGTTACGGCATGGTCGAGGATCCTTTCACTAGGCGGTTCGGTTTGGTTCTCGCACCTCCGGCACATATCCGTTCTAATCTGCCCCCGATATTGCCGGCTGGAGCAATATCACAAAAGCGAATGCCGGTATCGTTGAAGGAGTTGTTGGACAAACGACATTCTTCCTCTGTGCATACACTGGAACTTGGAATTCGATTTAAACTTGCACAGAAACTGGTGGATGCTGTTCATATGAGTAAGGATAACTGGTCCTTTGATTCTACCTTGCCCCCTGCTGCCATATTTTGTCTCATGTCTTCCAACTCCTATAAATTTCATAAATTGGAAACATAGGCTCCCTCTGCTCCCGAAACCCTCTTGAATAGGAAATAACTGACTCCTTTTTTATCTAGTGCACTGCGTCGGATGGGTCCATAAGTAGATTCCACTTGAAAAATCCCCATGTCCAAATATTGACTCGATCCAGAAACATTCGCTCCAACTCCATTCTGTTCTTCCCCGCGCCCAACAAGCCCTCAAGCGGACCTCCCGGCCCCGCCTCCGGCTACCCCCAGCCACTCGGCTTCGACGAACCACTCTTCGTCGGCTTGGGAAGCGCTCGCGTCGACGATGAGATCCAAGATCCAGGCGACCATTACCCACCACCCGTCTCCAGTTTCGGCGGCATGGTAGTGTACGACGAGCGCTCAAAGACCAAGCGCCCCAAGGACATCAATCTCGACTACTACCAACACCCAGACAAGCGCTGGGATCCCTCACTACGGTACGCGCGGTCACACGATATATACAGTCTGGGTTGCGTGCTCTTGGAGATCGGGCTGTGGAAGCCGCTGGATAAGTTGGTTGACATTAATGATGAGGAGTTTGAGAGGACGAAGAGGAATTTCCAGGGCCTGACTATGAGGTTGGATGGGTGAGTCGCTTCAGGACTTGGATTCTGGAGGTTTTGTTAGACTGATGGCGCGTTTAGTATGACGGGATCTATATATGGCAATGTCGTGCGAAAGTGCCTGGCAATCAGCACGCGCGAGCGGACCGAATCAGAATCCAGAGAGCTGTCAAATTTCTGCTCTGAAATTGCCGCTAGCTTGAACACGTGCCATGCTTGAGAGTTGTCGAGTTTTATTTGAGGCTGCGAACAGGTGTACGAAAAAACTAGGGAGGATCAAAAGCGGCTCATAAAGGAGGTGGATGGCTGAACTTAAGAAGCAGACCGAGGAGGAGAGGAGAGGAGAGGACATGATGCGAATCGAAAATGTGCTGGAAGTATCGTGCGTGACAGCAGGGTGAGGCAGGCGAAAGTAGGATTGCTGGAATTCAGACAGGAGGAGAAATTCACTCTCAGTGGGGGTACAGACCATATGTTGAATATGTAATCGGACATTCATACCTCGCATTTGCAGGCACTCCAAGTCAGAAACACCAAAAAGTGAATTCCCACAGCAAAAAATGAAAAGCACAAAATAGGTAGGGGTTTACAGTAGGAAAGCCAGCAACGGATTTATTGCTTAGGCGGTTGCTGCAGGTCTAGAAATCTTTTCACTTTTTGCTCTGCCTCACTTGGACGAACGACGCATTCCTAAAAGATTATATTCCAGAATATCAAGAAAATCTAAGATACTAAAAGATTATTTTCTTTAACCCCTTATTAATTCAAAGTATCAGAAACTCCTTGTGATCTCATTAAAGAAAGCGAGGTGTAATAAGTAAGATTAACCCCTGAGTTTAGCGAGGGGAAGTTACTCTATACGTTTTTCTTTAGAAGATATTATATTATCCCTATTATCCTAACACGCCTTCTCCTCTTTCTGATTGGTTTTATTTGCTTATTTTAATATAGCAGCGGCTGGTTCCGCAAAACTAAACGTTAATACTGAGTCTCGCACCTTCCTCAGTCCAAATGGGAATCATGCTACTGTAGTGCTATACCGTTAAATGAAAATTATTTCTTCAGTCCAGGTCACAATTTGTTAATGCACTCAAGTGAATTGCCAGTCCAGATCCGAATTTTCTAGTGCATTCAGGTGAGTATATTAACTTCTAACCTTTCGACAATTTTGAAAACCATATACA
>QGML01001101.1:0-10845 GCA_007825375.1 Lachnellula willkommii
TCCCTCCTCTCTCCCCTCCCAGTAACCAACATACCCTTGCGCCTCCTCACCCCATCCACATACCGCTTCGCCACATTCTCCTTATCCGCGAACTCGCCCAGGTCCTCCATCTCCTCCTCGGTGCGCGGCACCCAGTACGGGTCCTCGTGCAGGATTTCGTAGCCCCTCCATATGAGTTGTGGGGAGGCGGCACCCGATGTGCGCTTGCGGATTTCGTCTGAGAAGCCGAAGGATTCGGCGACGGGGAGGAGGGAGAGGATCGTGAATGCGGATGAGCCTTCGAGGAGTCTGAGGGGGGAGGGGTTAGTTGGTGTGGTGATTAAGAGATATGTTTGAAGGGGAAGGTGGAATGTTGGCTTACGATTCAGAGAGGATGGTGCCGCGGCGACGGGTTAGGACGTCGTAGACGCGGCCTAGGACTTCGGCTGTGAAGATGTCAGCTCGCATGTATATGCAAATAACCAAAAGATAGAGAGGGGAAATGGAGAACGGAGAACGTACTACTAGCTTGAATTTCACATGAATACATGGCTAACAGAATCCTCGGGGACCAGTCCAAGAACCCTTGTTTTATACCCCCTTGCACGGTTTTGATCACTTCGCCTGTTAGACGGCCTAGTGAGGATTCTTCTTCGGATGGGGAAGGGGTGACGAGGACGGATTCGAGGATGATGGCTACGCCTTGCATGGGCTCTGCGCAGAGGGGCCCTTGTAAGGTGGAGAGTTGGAAGGCGTGGGTTATTTTGTCGGAGAAGGAAGCTGGGCTGAGGGCGGAGGATGTGTTTTGTTCTGGGGTTTCAGATGGGGTGGTGTTGTCGTTCAGGCTGGAGGTGTTAGTATTGATGATTTAGGAAGGCCAGGGAAACTTACAATCGACCACATATGCCTTCTTTGGTGGCATCAATCAGTAAGTTAGGACCCGTTCTTCGTGGCCCGAATGCAGAGATTTGATCCACAACATTTGCCCATACATCTCGTTGGCCCTTTACACTCTCAAACGTTGCTTGGAGCTGTTTCTTGAACTCCACGAGTGATAAAATCTTTGTATGATCCACCACACCGCCCTCATCGACGTCTTCTTGATCCGATCCATCTTGATCCTCCGTTTGCTTCCCCTTCTTTTCCGCCTGATGCTCCGAGTAAAGTCGTTTAATAGCATTGAAATTCTTAGACAAGAACTCTGTAACCTCAGCCGGTAAAGGTCTCACACGTAATCGAATCGTAACTTGCTTCGAAGTAGTAACCGCAATGACCGTCCCCCTCCCAAGCTCTTTATTAGCAGGTGGTTTCATCTCCTCCGCCCTAACAATAGTCTCCCTATACGGCACAATCGGCTCGCCAGCCTGAACCTCACACTTCGCAAACCGCTCCCTCAAATCCGTCAGACATCTCTCCAAATGCAACTCCCCAGCAGTCAGCAACACATGCTCACCACTAGAAAATTGTTCGTATTCAGCACAAGGATCGCTTTGAACCAGTAGTTTGAGACCAGAAATCATTTTGTCGAGATCGGCGGGGTTGACGGGTTCGAGTGCTACGCGCACGATCGGTGCGGAGCCCATACTTACTCCTGCGAGATTGACGCTGCCGATAAGTTGACTGCAGATTGTGCCGGATTTGAGAATATGGCCCTCGAGGCCGCCAATGCCGAAGACTACACCGGCGGGGACGGAGGTGAGTGGTTCGAGACCGCGGCCCATGAGGAGGTATAAAGCTGTGACAGTGACCTTTTGTGGTTCGGGACTATTGTGTGGGTGTGCTGGGGAGAATTTGGGGGGCATGACATAGACGGAGTCGCCGACTGAGAGGGTCCCGGAGTATATTCTGGCGAAACCGATGAGGTGCTCCTTAGGCTGGGCTTCCTCTTGGGGATTCTTTTCCTCAAGACTGGCGTCTTCTATCGCCTCAGTAAGTCCGTTTACAGGATCTTCAGCAGTTCCGTTTTCCAATGCTTGTGCTCGAGCAATTTCTGCTCTCTTCCGTCGACCCATTTCTCTTGCTTCTTCGGGACTTAGGGTTCCTCCGCGGCGTTTGTTCTCTGGGAGTTCGCTTTCGGGAATCGAAACCATTTTGCTGACATACGCGACGACTGGGTCATCTTTGGAAGATTTGGACTTCACCATTGCATCGCGGACCTTGGGATCGACATGAGTATGACCAGGTGAAGCATCAATGAGACCTGGTAACCTGCTTTCCTGAGCGATCTGAGGTGATGGTAGTGATTCGATGACAGAGACGAGAAGTGCGGTGGATAACGGTAACCAGGCGGAAAATAGCGCTGTGAGGATCGCTCGAGGATCTCGTGAGCGAACGACATGTGGAGGAAGAGTGAGATTTAGAGACTTTGTAATCTTTTCGGTCATAGCAGGATCACTGCGGAGAAGTCAGAACAATATTCATTAATATTATAGACAGGATTGAGAAGATGAAATCCACGCACCCCTTCCCCTTGTCACCGCCAGTAGTTGCAGAATATACAGCCCAAATCTGCTCAAGCACCAACTGAACGAACATCGGTTTGAGATTACGGCCCTTTAAATGTTTTTGCGCCAAAACTTTCTTGGTCTTCGGATCTAGATAGAAGTCTCCCCAGAGCACTTTCTCCATAGCCGTGCGTTTTATGCCCAATTTCTTCTCGTATAAGCTTGCAAATTGCCTGACGGTAAATGCCCAGCCATCGATGGCACTGCTGAATATAACATTGTTCTTTTCTGGGGCAAAGTAAAGATCTTCGTCATCTTTCTCCTCAAATTCGGGATTTGCAGACATGGTATCGATATCGACCGAGTTTCCAACGACATCTTTCTCTGATTTCTCGAGTTCTTTGGCAGCTGCCGCAGCAATTCTCTCGTCGACTCTTTCCCGCCAGTTTAGATCCTCTTCCATTCGTTCACCCTGGAAGAAACTTCCTAGAACGGCATTGACTTGTTCTAATAATTTGCTGAGATGTATGTATGCTTCTCCGGGAGTCATTTTGAGTTCGGTAATCAGCCTGTCCATTTTGTTAATAACAAGCAAAGGTTTCATATGCTCAACCCAAGTCTGCCGCAGCACAGTAACTGTCTGACTGCATACACCTTCCACGGCATCCACTAGGACCACTGCGCCATCACACAGACGTGATGCGGTTGAGACTTCGCTGCTGAAATCGATGTGTCCGGGAGAGTCTATCAGGTTGATCAAATATTCCTTTTCTTCGGGTGTAGCACCGGGCGCAGATCTTCGTAGCATAGAGAAGAAGAGGGAGATGGCGGAGGATTCCATGGTGATACCTCTGGTCTGTTCATCGGGGCGGGAGTCAAGGTATCGAATCTTGCCGGCGAGTTTGGGGGAGATGATGCCGTTGGTCGCAATGAGGGCGTCTGAAAGGGATGTTTTTCCATGATCCTGTGAGACAGATTAGTATCATTGCTGTACTCGTATAACAAGAGTACTTACAACGTGGGCTAAGATACAAATCTTGAAGGCTGTCAGTAAAGATATAAATTTACCCCACCACGGCGAAACGCACATTTCTGATGCCGTCTGGATTCCGCTGTAGAGCTACCAGTTTTTCTGGATTGACGACAGGCATTTTGGATGTGATGCTTCATGTTACTCGGGGAATAGCCAGAGGAAAAGTGTTGTGGAATATCGAGTTTATGTAAGCGCAAGCAAGACAAGAAAGCTGCTGGAAATGTGAAATTTTGCACCCCTCGCGCGTCAGAGTGAGTCGAAATACAACCCCACCCCACCACCCACCAAAATAGAACAAGGGTCGGCCGGAATAAAGAAACACCGATTAGTCTCGTGACCGTTCCATTCCTTACCTTTTCTTGTTGTTCCCCTTCCACCACCAGTTCCTTTCCTTTTCCTTTCCTTCCCCTGGCCTGGGCCCCGTCCGAAGTAGCCGCATCAAATAAATGAAAATAAATGCTCCTAACCCTATCAGACGAGATCTATCCTTCGTTCCTGAATCTGCATGAACCAACGCGACCAACACGACCAACATGGCCTAGACTCGGCGTCTCTCGAGCTTTGGATGATCCTTTTATTTCGGAATAGGAAAATCTCCAAATCTGCATCGGCCTCTCCTTTTTCATGTCAGACTATTCGATCTCCGGCAGATGCATTGGCTACCAACGGCTCTGATCGGCTTCCTTCCCTTCCCCAACACCATCCTTGAAGCAGCAGAGTTTCATGATACGCCCATGCCGCAATAGGATGGCTTAATTTAATTTAAGCTTCCCGTTGACAATCTTCTCCTCTATCGCATTGCTCGCTACTCGCTTCCTTTTACTGTAATACGGAGTACCTCCGTCCGTACATAATTCTAGACTGCCGCCTTGCCCATCCCCATCCATAACCATAACATACCCATAATAATCATAATTACAACGTTGACTTTTCGAGGAGTTGCCTTTACAACTTTCAATCATTAATCATTGTTGAGACGAACGACCGGAGCTACGAGTAGTCCTATTGCAAAAAACACGGTGGCTAGGACTAGGTAACAGAACAAACGGCCGCTTCTTTTCTAGAGCAAACCTAACACCACTACGAGTCAATACTTCACCAGTGAAATCATTATTAGCTGTACACACACACACACACACAGTCACAAATATCAAATTCTTCCCTTACTGCCATCATCATGATCATGGCCGACATGCAGATGCAGATGCAGACACAGACACAGACAACGATGGCTATGATGCAAGAAGCAAGTCAGCCTCGCCAGATTCCCCAGCGAACGGCAGCGCTGCAAATACCTCCACCCACTGCAGTCTCATTGCCTCCTTCAACCTCTGCCAGTCGCATTCGCAACTCGCATCTCCCCCTGGACTCTTTTTCTCCAGTAAATCAGAACGGCAGCTTCGAATTCGATCGGGTGCTGAAGAGTGGATATGTTCAGAAACGGACACGGAAAACGAAGGTAAGGAAGCCCCGCCTGCTTTAAGCAATTAATGCTGACATTTCATAGGCATGGAAGCCAATATACTTAGTCCTACGGTCAAATTTCCTTTCGATATATAGAGATCAGAATGAGGACAAGTTACGGCATAAAATCCAACTCGCAGACCTCACAGCTGTCGCCTTCCTAAAAGACCCCAAACACAAGCGCGAAAACGTCTTTGGGCTCTTCTCTGCCTCCCGAAACTACCACCTAGAGGCGAAATCAAGAAAAGACGCCGAAGAATGGGTTGAGCTCATCAGACGGTCGGCACGCATCGAGGAGGAGGAAGAAGAGATGCTACTCGCAAGTCCCGGCGGCAACGCTACAGGCACATACAGCGGCTTCGAGCGTGCCATGCAACAACACAACGAAGCCAAACTCCTCCACGACGAACGACTCGGCTCCAGCTCCCCAGAACCCCTAGAAAGCATGCCCCAACTACGAAACAAGCTCGGCGGCCCCCGCAAAACATCACATACCTTCGACTACTCCGGAAACGAATTAGCTTCCCACTCAGATATGTCAGATAACGACTTCGCGCGTGCAGCAGGCGCCTCTAGTCTTTCCATCACAGAAGAGCCACTCGCCGTCCAAGCACCCGATACAGGCTTACGCCCAGTCCTAAGCGCGCACAACGCATCCCAAATGTCCGTCCTGAACCCCGAACTCGATCCCGAGCGCGTTGTCTGGCAAGGACACCTCCTATACCTCAAAAGCAAGAACGGAATCCGACAATGGAAAGACCTATGGGCCGTCATCCGACCACGAAATATACAGTTCTACAAAAACGACAATGAATACTCAACGTTGTTGCTTATACCGCTGAGTAGCGTGATTAACGGGGTGGAAATTGATCCGCTCAGCAAGACGAAGAGGCTTTGTTTCCAGGTAATTACCGAGGAGAAGAGCTACAAGTTTTGTGCGAGGACTGAGGACGGGTTGAATAAGTGTCTTGGGGCTATCAAAAGTCTTTTAGCCAAGAGGAAGGAGGGGGAGATGGGTGGGGCGAGGGGAAGGTGACAGTACTAGGGTCTTCTGAGAGGGAGGGCTGTACATCTGAGGATGGATAGCGTGTGGTTGTATTATGGCGGGGGCTTAATGCGCTTATGAAGGTTACGATTCTGTAAATTTAATGCTACCACGACTATACCATTATTTATCCTTACCTTCCTTATCCTCAGCGTCCAGAAATGCAATATTCTCTTGCCCCGGCTTCCTATTTGCACATCTCCTCAGCCAGCTCAAAACAAACCCACCACCTTGAGTCAGAAACGGTTCCACGCGTCAGCATTCATCCCCTCCAGTGAGATGAAATAACCTTGGAGCTTCTACTGATAAGTCACCCAATAATAGCTACATACATACATACCCTCCACTTCAACCATTGACAATACAGTATAAAAGCATTCGATGCAATCTTTCTGCTTGTACATAAATCTTTTTGCTCGTTATTTGCTTTTTACGGGTGAATTTCCATATCATTGCGTGGCATTTCTTCATCGTAACGTATTATATCGTACGAAGTAAATGCGCGTTGTGTTGTGTTTATAGTATTGCTGTTAAGAATGAGATACTGTCATTTGAGATTCGCAACGGCCGGAGAGGGTACAGTAGCAGAGATGGATGACTGGCGTATGTATGTATATATGTAAAACGGAGTAAGGGTACTGTATAGTATATAGATATCTTTAGAAGACGAGTTACGACCATAAGTTCTCATGCGTCTTCTTCCTCCTGTTATTGTTTCTTCGGTTATTTTGTTAAGATAAATTTCTTGGTGCAGAGGGAGGGGTTTTATGTTTGGGTGTTAGCATGCAAGTAAGTGCTGCATGGATACTGTGAGGATGGTTATAGTATTCACATTTCTTTAACTTACGATTGCGGAATGTGTATGTGTGCCTCTGTATTATAAAAGCGGCTTTGTCTGCGATTTGGATATAGCAAGTACCAGCGAGAGCATCTCATACGTTTTACCTCTTTCTTCTGGCGCGAAAACATAGGTAGATAGCACGCGTTCTATTCTATTCTTTTGTGTGTGTGTGTGCGTGTGTGTGTGATATGCAAGAGTAGGAGTTTTGTTTGGGTGTGGAGGGGGGGTATTTGCTGTCAAGGGTAGGTTTGCTGTCATTTGTATACTCATTCGTTCATTCGTTCAAAGACTCACTCTACGAGTGGTATTCAGCGTCGTGGAGTGGGAGGGAGTATATGTGTTGAATAGCTGAAGAAACTGTGCCGTATGATATGGACGGAGGGAAGATTCGCGTTCAGCGGCAATGACGCCGCATTGACCTGTCTCAACAGTTGTTACTTCTATTAATCTGGGGATCGTTGTGAAGAGGGGTTATTTATATGCATTATAGGAGGCTGAATTGTGAGCTGTGAACATGGATTGTAGTATACTTTCCACGGAAAGAGCGGCAGGGGTAGGGGATGCAGTAGTATAAAAGCTTCTACTTTCACTTTACCAATGAGAATTAAGAAGAAAGTAAACAGGGAGGCCGAGGACCATGCGTGTGCAAAGGCCAGTCTAAGGAAATACTTACTGTAAACCGTATCTTGGATAGATATGTGGCTACTATAAAACGGACACCGTCACGTACGGGGCATGTCTAATTATGATTCTTAGCAAAAACATACCTACTTTGCTGTCAAGGATAACGTTTCGTTCGTGTTGGGCTTTGCTGTCAATATTTACAGCATTCACCCATCACCCCGTTGTATCCTTCTAAATGCTTTTTACATTTTCAAGTTTCTTGCTACGTACTGCCATACACTCTGCGGTCAGCGGTTCTGAAAGCTTGCTCGACCTCTTTGGTGTCGCAAAGAAGTTAGCTGGTCCAGGAGAGAGGGGAGTAGTTGACTCGATCGTTGTACAGTAATAAGACTCGTACTACAGGGTGTCTTTAAAATACTTCTGATTGCACCAACTCAGGCATCCAGACGCGTGAATTTTATGACCTTAGGTAGGTCAGCTCGGCGAATGATTGGGTAGCAATTAGCTGGGAAGCGCTTCTTTCACCTATGGTATTGTGAGCTAAGGACTCATGATCAACGTGTTATTCTCAAAGGTGGTCTTATATAACAACCGGTCTGTTCTGGTTTTACTCCGTACACAACCCCGAGCTAGTAAGACCCAAGAGATGGAAACCTACGAAGTTTCGGAGGAGGTGCTACATGACCACTCGAGCGGCTCACCTCGCATTGAAGGAATGTAAGGGCTCTGTACTTTAGAAGAGTTATCGTCTCTTACGAGAACTAGTCGTTAAGTTGCTAATTGCTGTCATTTTACTTTCATTCATTCAAAGAGATGCGATGAATCTGCGTTCTAAGTTGGGCGTTGAAATAGGATGGCGCCCAAAATCGCGTGCATAGCGACCAATGTCGAACAATGGAAATTTAACCCCCGGGTATGTCCTCGAATGCCAGAGTCCTACCTCTCTGAATCTATTATCTCTCCTCCTTTGCCTCGAGTATTGCTACTGGGAGAAATCATTGGCGAGCATAGTTTGTTTATATACCCTGAAGAAGTCTAGACATCGAAAAAAAATCAAGGTGGTGATTCACCTTGGGGGTGTTTTCCTGATTATTCGAGAGTGATCCTAAATCACAAGTTCACGGTTCGGGGTCTCTATAAAAACCCACCCTTGAACATCTTTTGTTTACCCTATAGACACTATTTGTACTCTGAGAAGCATTGATTAGCTGACTTGCCAGCACGACTTAAAACAAGTTCAGGGAAAGGATCACCTACACGTACGGGAGGGGTTTCAATGAGGCAAAAATGCTAACGAGACATGGTAGTTTTATCATGCAAGAGCTGTCGGGATATGGGGAACGTGGTGGAAGACTTCGTAGTCATGTGACCTCGCGTAGCTCACATGACCACCCGTAGCTTAGTTAGCAAAGAGCGTAACCCTTCTTCGCCCCCACAACACTACTTAGAATGCTAAGTAACATCAACTAGAACCTAAGACCAAGTCCTACTATATAGTAAGAAGTAATCACAATATCTATATACCTGTGATACTAACACTAATTAGTGGTTATCTTACAGGAGATACTATAGAGCAGCTAGGCAACTTAGAAGAGGTAGGAATTTAACGTGGAGGCTAATTTAGGTCTATAAGCATCTTATTCTTATACTAGAGAGTAGTAATAATAGCCTATAATTTCTCTAGAGGCTAATCTAGGTCTATAAGGAGAAGCTACAGGTGATATTATACGATTTCTCTAGAGGCTAATTTAGGTCTATAAGGAGATATTACTACTATTAGTTACTAGTTATTTAAGGAGCTATAGAGGCTAATTTAGGTCTATAAGCAGCTTGCGTCTATCACATAGAATAACAAGCTTCACAAGAATCTGGAGGCTAATTTAGGTCTATAAGAATATCTTATTAGGAAGTATTAAACCTCTAAAGCAGTCGCAATCAAGATAGCTTTATCTATATACTAAAAACCCCTAAATATTCCCAATTTTAAGGCCTAAAACCACTTCGAAATATAATAACACTATAATATACGTAATATATAATAGCGCAATCCTATATTAATTATCACACTAATAATAAGGATTACAAGCTAGAGTTAGAGATAGAATAGCTAGAATATTGCTAGGCTAAATCTAGTTGATTATAAAACCTCCCTCCTGCTCCTCTAATATCTTAATTATAAGATCCCTCCCTAAAAGGCAACGTGATAGCAGCATTACTCTAAGGCCTTAAGGATTAGGTTATAATTAGTATCCCTTTTATATTATTAGGGATAGTTAATAAAGGAAAATAGGGTTTAGAGATTATATAAGAGGATATAAATAGAGGCGACTTTAAGACACTTAATAGGTATATTATCTACTGCAAGATACTCTATTAAGCGCATAAATACCTTAATAATAACCTGTAGAAGATATATCAGGAGGATTTTAGATTATAGACACTATAAGCTTTCTAAATACTAGATATATAACATCTTAGACGATTAAGGGACTAGTTATATTAATAAGGTGTCTATATTAGTCTCGATGGAATAGCTATTCCACCTTAAATAATAAATATACTTATAGAGAAATATTACTATAACTAGTCACTTAAAGAAGTCTAGATCTAGAAGTATAAGAACCTACTCTTCTACTCTTATAATAATATAGAAGTCAAAGATAAGTTTAAGAAAGCTATCTTAAATAATATACCTTTACGACTAGGCTTAGTCAAACCACCCTTAATAAGGAAGCATAACTATTCTAACTAATAAGACTCTAGCATCGCAAAGCTAACCTAGCTACAAGGGAGATCTTATTATAATAACACTATTAAAGGTATAGGAGAAAAGCTACAAGTCTTAATAATATGCAAAGAAGAAGATAAGGCTATTATATTAGGTGCGCATTAAGGTTTTATACTACTAAATAAGACTATTAGTTTAGACGGAGAAGACCTACCACCTAAGGAATAAGCTTCGCATCAATATAATAATAAGGAGAGACGTTGCCTATATTAGGAAAAAGAAGCAGAGCGCCTAAAATATAAGTAATATAAACCTACTTATTAATAATATCTAAAGTCAAATAATAATCACACTACTAAGAAACCTAATCTTTTCTACTATACCTAAGATAATAAGCGCCTTAATAACCCTAAAGTTAATAAGCATCGGGGCAAATATTATAATGCAAATAAGAATGCCCTAAGCAATTATAAAGTCAAGTTAGTAGGTAAAACCTAAATAAGTTTATTATAATATAAGGGTATAGTCTATCCTAGCTATAATAATAAGATTATTACTAAACCTATAGCAGATTTAGCAAAGATCTATAGTAATAAGATGCATTATAGTAGCGCGAAATATAACCTTATTAGTAAAAAGTTTATTATCTTCTAGGAGAACTATAAGATTGCTAACCTCCCTCCGCAT
>QGML01001102.1:0-10843 GCA_007825375.1 Lachnellula willkommii
TGGTATTTATCCGTCCTCCACCCACTCCCACATCAGCTCCACTCTTCACATTCTTATCCTCGCCCGTCAGAGCACCCTTGCCACCGGTAGTATCGACATCGTTCGCGCTGGCTTGCAAGGCCTTTAGCAGCTGCACTGTGCTTTCGGGAGTCAGGTCTTCGTAGAAGTCGTCGTTGATTTGCACCATGGGGGCGTTGACGCAGGCGCCGAGACATTCGACCTCGGAGAACGTGAAGAGGCCGTCTTTGGTGGTTTGGCCCGGGTGGATACCAAGGTGGCCTTCGATGGCCTTCATGATGGCGTCGCTGCCGCAGCCGCCGAGCTGGCATGGGGTCTGTTGTGTCGTGTCCAATTAGCACCTTCTTACGCAGCGAGTGATGTGTCTCCTACCGTTGTGCAAGCTTGCAAATGCCACTTCCCGACCGGCGAGCGATTGTACATGGTATAGAACGTAGCAACCTCGTAGACACGCATAGGCGGCATCTCCAGTAACCTCGCGACCTCATTCATCACGCTCAAGCTCGTAAACCCATGCTGGCGCTGCCCGAGATCCAGGATGGGCATCACGGCCGCCTTCTTGTATTGGGGCGGGTACCGCTTGAGGATCTCGTCGATGAGCTTGTTGTTCTGCTCGGTGAACTTGAAGGGGATGCTGGCATTGTTCTCGGGGGAATCCCGATGCTGTGTTTGGAGCTGTTAGAGCTGTGTTGCTTGGGCATGGTATGGAGTACTGTAGCTGGGTGACCTTACGACTTGGAGCGCATCACTTGCTACCCGTGGGGAAGCTGTGAAAGAACGGCATTGAGCTCGTGAAGCTATCCGGGCTGTCCGGAAGGCGCCTCTGAAGACATAGGGAGTGAGTTTGGATGCCATTGTCGCAGTGAGGGGGCACAATGGCTGGGAGTCTGGTAATGAGGTCGGGAAATATTACGGTCGTCAAGTATGGATTTCAAATGTTTGGGTATGATTGGCGAGAGCCTCGTTTGCGGTTGCTTTCATCACGACTCGGTAGATTTCAGCATGCAGATGCAGTGGAGTGGGTGGCAGTATTGACTTCCCTTCCTTCCCTTTTGCCCCTTTCCCACTTCAGTCCTCAACGTATCAATAAAGACAGCTTCAGATTATAAACTCACGATGCCTTTACGACCTTCCCAACTGTGACCGATTCAAGAACATTTCTCTTCCCTTTTCTTTCCGAATCAATTTGATTACTAAAGCTCATGGCTGTCAGCACCTTACAAAGGTTCAGTATGATGAAAGCATTAAGCAAGCCGCCTCTTGATTTTTAAACCCCCATTTGATACCTTTCAGAGCATGAGATTATATCCCTCTCAGGCGGCACCTCTCTTTACAAACTACCTTCACCTTACCCAACTTGTCCAATATGAAATTCCCTAGATATTGACTTATGTGTCACAAAGAACTTTTTATTTATCAGTCCAAAGCAGCATTGTGGTGGTGTTTGGAAATGACATGGTATTACTTGTAGAGTTTTGTTGTTGGTTAGTATCTTCTTTTTTCCTTTGCCTTTTGCTTCTGGGCTTTTGGTAAGTTCGGTCTATTTATCTGTGATGGATAGGTGGATTGGGAGTCAGACACGGGCTGGGATGATACAGGTGTATTGTAGCATGAATAGGGCATTTTTGCTGTGAGTCGCCGAAAGAGAAGAGAGACGTTGCTCCATGGTGACGCCGTTGTGCGGCAGCAGAGGTGCAGTAAGGTGCTGGAGATGTAAAAATGGGTAAGTAGCTTGAGTTACGACATGTTGGGCTTGGGGATATCCAGAGGTTATGGGTTTGAAATGGCATATTGTGGAAAGTGGCTGTAAAATTCAGAATTAGGATTTTTGCTTCCGCTTTGGGACGGAGGATTATGCGTTTGATATTTGTATTCTACTCATTGATCGGTTTTGTACATATGATTCCCACAAAGTAGGGAGGACTTACTTGACTTGGGCGATACTAATATTTAGCAATGGCAATGGCAATGATTCAGTGTCCTTTAAAACAACCCACAGTTTCCCACAAACACTATTTCATCATGTTAGGTGTTGTACGTAACGATACGCCCGCTGATATTTTGTTGCAAATCGCATAGGTTGGTGGCTGAGATCCTTCAACATTAAGTGGGATGCCTTATTATTATTGCGAGGAAGGGGAGGGAGGGCAAGATTGGATTGAACGCCAGGTTACGTACATGAACGCCACTACTCTTGGTTGGAGGAGGCTGAATGAACAAATAAATTACAGGCAAGTATTGTTTCGGTTTAATGCTTTGGGAAATGCTGTTGCACTTCGCATCCGTATTCGGTCAATCTCCCAGCGAGTGCGTGCGTACGTGCGGGTTTGCGCTCCAAAAGAAAATCTCTATATTTGACTAAGGATATATCTCTACATAGTCGTACAAATCCCATCACAACTCATCTTTCACCGGCATCTTGACCGGTCCTTCAGGTCTCCCCGAGTCCTTTTGCAAATCAACTCCGTTCTTCTTCCGCCATTTCTCCCACAGCGCCCAGAAATCCTTCTCCATGCCGCTTTCCATCTGATCCGGCAAGATTACCGTGTACTCTACTAACAGATCGCCAAACTCCGTTGTGTGGTAGACGCTGTCGCCGTCTTCGTGCCATTTGGGCATTCCTTCCCCTTGCACACGCTCCACTAATCCAGGTTGGATGACAGCGCCGCGAGGACGAGAGAGCGCAACGATGTGACCATCCAGATGTGTGAGGTTGCGAGTCCAGCCACCCATCCAAGCTTCCCGCAGAGAAATGACCTCTTTCCAAAATAAATCATCCCCCTTGCGCCTGAAAAATGTCCCGTCAACCCTCCCCTCGTTATCTTCCTCCAAACTTGCCTCCTTCTCCGAAAGCGTGACAAGCAAATCCCCAGCAACATAATCCGGGCTCTCATCTGCATCATTCTCGTATTTGATCCGCATCCCCTTGGGCGCGCCCTCTCGATATTAAGCTGGAACGTGCTGACTTTCCTCACGACCCTCGAGCCCTCACAGACTGGACATTTATGCTTGATCGTCTTGCCTTGTCCACCACACACATCGCACGTAACTTGCACCTGCTGGAAAATGCCCGGCGCAAGCATGTGTTTTTGAATCTTGATCCCATGGCCCCCACAAGAGTGACATTGATCCACCTGTCCATCCGCACTCCCACTACCCTCGCACTCCTCGCAGATCTGTTGTTTCTCGAGCTGGAATTCCGTCTGGTGCCCGTTATAGAAATCCCTCAAAGGAACGCCCACACGCACTTCCATATCTGGACCGCGCCGTTGCCCGGGCTGGTGCCCGAAGTGGCCGCCGCCGCCGAAGAAGCGCGAGAAGAGGTCGAAGGGGTCATGGCCGTGCTGTCCGCCACCTTGGCTGCGCTGCTTCAGACCTTCGTGGCCGTATTGGTCGTAGATTTTGCGAGACTCGGGGTCCGAGAGGGCTTCGTAGGCTTCGGCTACCTCGACGAATTTTTGTTTGGCGGTTTCGTTGCTTCTGGAGGTGAGGTGTTAGGATAGAATTGGTCGATTGGGGAACAAGGAGAGTTACGGGTTCTTATCGGGGTGGTATTTCTTGCTAAGGGTGCGGTATGCACGCTTGATATCGCGTTCGGAGGCTTGCTTGTCTATCCCAAGAAGCTATGGGAATTAGCATTGGAATTGATGGCCTATGGGTATAGAGAAGTAGTCTTACTTTGTAAAAGTCCTCGGTACAAGTAGCTAGTTGTAGCATGCATAGTAGCACGAAGGAAACTGAGGGCAACCACATAATTGCGCCGCGTTGCGCCTGCAAAGGAAAAGTCCAATGCGCAAGAGTTTTGAAGCTTTAAATGAAGACACTCATGAGAAGTAAAGAAAGGCTTGAAAATGCAAGAAGTCGAAGAGTTGTCGAATCCAAAGCCAGCCAAGGAGTTGAGAGAATGTCGGGTTGGTTTGGCCAGATCTATTTTGGAAGCGCAAGATACCAGCGTGTCTTGATAGACTGCGGGCTGTAAAAAGGGTAAATTGATACGTAGAGATTGGGTGTGGAATTAATAGAACTCATCCACTAAGCCGAGTTCGGCTAGGGATGAAAAATGGACGAGGCTGCTTTCCAGGTAGGCAGCCTTGGCCTCTCCCAACTGCAACATCATATCGCATCGGCGAATGTCTCACACAACGACATAAACATCAAGTCTACGATGACGGAAAAGAAATACGCGCTTCTTCCCATGGAAGATGAGGACATGGGGCCTGCCAAGGTTGTCAAGAAGAAAAAGGAGAAAAAGGAGAAACGACGACCAAAGCATGGCTCAATCCGCAGAAAGGACGACAACGCGGACCGATGGGAGGATGAGTCGATCCATTCCGGAGAAGAAGATTTCCAGGAGTCGGCCTCCAAGAGAGTCAAGACAACTCACACAGAAGACGAGCTTTCAGACGCAGAGCGGGAGAGGAGGCGAGATCAAAAAGAGAAAGATGCTTTCACGAAGAGGCTGCAACTGAAAGATGCCGACAAAACCAAGAAGATCACTGAAGACTCAACAAAGGAACACCTGAGAGTCTTACCTAACAACAATATTGCTGCAGTGTCTGATCTCAGAGAAAGGTCGAGGCAAGACTATCTGCAGAAGCGCGAGGCAGAGCGACTTGCGTTATTAAGGCAGCAAGTCCAGCAGGAGACAGAAGAGCTGAGATCTGGGGTTCGATTAAGCGCGAAGGAAATCTCGGAGTTTGAAAAAAACAGGCAGGTGCTCGCCCTGGCTGAAGAGCGCAACAAAATCGACGATCAGCAGTTGAACAATGGATATGCCCTTCCGGAAGACTATTTCGCTCGCTCGAAAACCGATGTTCTCAACAAACGACATGTCGAAAGAGATCAGTATGGCCACGAGAAGTTTGTTTCGGAGCACGATGAGTGGGATCGTCATCAGGAAGGTCTGGCAAAGGCCCAGGTAAAGAGCACGGAACGAGTCGATGACAACGAATATGATTATCTTCTTGACGAAAAAGAGGGTATCCAATTTCTCCTAGACTCCAATTTGGCTGGAGGGGGAAGGATTGTGGACAAAGAGACACGGTTTCTGGAACAACAACTCCGCTCTGCCGAGACGAAGGCATTATCTATTTCCGAAGCCAAGAAGAATCTACCCGTCTACAAGTATCGAACTGAGTTCCTCGAAGCCCTAAAAACTCACCAGGTTTTGATTGTAAATGGAGAAACTGGTTCCGGCAAGACAACTCAGCTTCCACAATATTTGCACGAAGCTGGCTATACGAAGGGAGGAATGAAAATTGGCGTGACGCAGCCGCGTCGTGTTGCTGCGATGTCAGTGGCACAGCGTGTTGCAGAAGAGGTTGGTGTCAAGATTGGTAATGAAGTGGGATATGCCATCCGTTTCGAGGACTGCACAAACGACAAGACAGTCATCAAGTACATGACCGACGGACATCTTCTCAAGGAAATCGTCGATACGCCTGACCTGAACGAATATTCTTGCATTATGATTGACGAGGCACACGAGCGTACAATCGATAGTGACGTGCTCTTGGCTTTGCTTAAAGATCTCGCGCTTGCACGAGAAGACCTGCGGATCATCATCAGTTCAGCTACTCTGTCCGCAGACAAGTTTTCAAATTATTTTGCTGGCGCCCCTGTATTTTTCTTCCCAGGCCGTCCATACCCAGTCGAGGAGTATTTCACTCCTTCTCCCGAATCCAACTACCTCGCCGCTGCCGTAACTACTCTTTTCCAGATACACACGTCTCAATCGTGCGAGTCTGGTGATATTCTGATCTTCTTGACGGGACAAGAAGAAATTGAAGCGGCGTCGAATCAAATAACCGAGATTTCTCGAAAGCTTGGAACTCGTGTTCCGGAACTCATCATCTGTGAGATTTATGCGAATTTGCCCACAGAGCTGCAAACCAAAATCTTCGAGCCCACACCTCCTGGATCCCGCAAGGTTATTTTGGCGACGAATATTGCAGAAACCTCTCTCACCATTGATGGCATCATGTATGTGGTGGACCCGGGTTTCGTGAAAGAGAACATCTACAACCCTGCCACTGGAATGTCCAACTTGGTTACCGTGCCCGTGTCCCGCGCGTCCGCAAATCAACGAAAAGGTCGTGCGGGTCGAACGGGACCTGGCAAGTGTTTCCGCCTCTACACCAAATGGGCGTACATGAACGAAATGGACGAGAATTCTGTCCCCCAAATCCAGCAATCTAATTTAGATAGCATCGTCTTGATGCTAAAGGCCATGGGTATCAATGACCTATTGAATTTCGACTTTATGGACGCACCACCTACGGAAACGCTAATTGCTGCACTCAACAAGCTTTATTCGCTGGCCGCACTGAACGACAGAGGTGAGCTCACTGTGTTAGGAAGGAAACTCAGTGAACTTCCAATTGACCCTTGTCTTGGCAAATCACTCTTGGCCGCTGATAAGTTCGGCTGCGTTGATGAGGTCTTGTCGATCGTGGCAATGCTCAGCGAGGGTTCAGCTCTGTTTGCGCCTCGCCCCAAGGACACAACCAAGAGGATACAATATGATAGTGCGCACCGGCGGTTTGAAGTCCAAAACGGTGGGGATCACTTGATGATGTTGACGATTTGGAATTCCTGGTATGAAAGTGGGTTCTCAAATATTTTCGCCAAGGAAAACTTCCTCCAGCAGCGAACCTTGGTTCGGGTCAGGGAGACGTTCGTGACCAGCTTGCGAAGCTTTGTGAGCGTGTGGAAGTCACAATTTCCAGTTGTGGGGCTGCGGACGTGGTGCCTATCCAAAAGGCGATCACCTCGGGATTCTTTACCAACGCTGCACGATTGCAGAGAGGTGGGGATTCCTATCGGGTTATGAAAGGTCATACAAGCGTGTACATACATCCCTCCTCTGTTCTAATGGATCCATCTGGTGGACCTGGCCCGAAATTTGTATTATACTACGAACTGATGCAGACGTCCAAGGAGTATATGAGGGGCTGTATGCCGATTCAAATTGAGTGGTTATCAGAATTAGCTCCTCATTACTATAAGAAGAACGAACTGGATGCTCCGAAATAGTATATATAACGAATATTTAATGCTATCTAATGTTATTCTTTCATCCCATGATATGATACTATAAGTGATGAAGCGTTCTCTATGATTATGCTCGAAGTTGGTTTTTTTGAGGGGGTTTATAGGTCTGAATTGGACGAAGTAGTTGATTCGATGCTGTTTAAGGGGAGTGTTGAATAACATTTTCGAGTTTTGGGGGTTAACTCAGAGCTGCGTGACTGTTCATGTTGAGCTAGACAAACTAAATTCTCGGAACAGAATGTATCGTATGAGGAGCCTACCTTTCCTTGTACAGTCCTGCCGCCGACGTGTAAATTCAATCTATCGGTTCCAACGTCAAGTAAGCTTCGGGAGTTTTTCTCGCTGGGAACGCTGACTCCCACGCGCTCATGACCGTGACCAACACAGCTTCATTGTGAGGCGGAGCTGCAATCGTGAGGCCAAAAGGCCTGCCATTGAAACCAAGAGTCGAGATCGGTAGGGTGGCTGTTGGGAATGCTGTACAGTGTATATGTATACAATTAGAACAGACTGAGCTGTGACTTACTCTTGTGGGCAATCCACGTGCTTGCTTACCTCCAGCGCTGGAAAAGAGGAAGAGTGGCGAGTCGGTGGGAGCTATGATGACGTCCACGTCGTGTTCGGTGAAGAGGTCGAGGAACTTTGCACCCGCGGCCTTTGTGTAAGCCGCGATTTCTTCTCTGTTCGTCCCGGTATGATCAACTTTAGTAGCCGCGACCAGCGCATCTTGGTTCGGGTATTCTGGCAGAGTCGACGTCTTAGCCGGCAATAATAAGTAGGCTGTGGATCGCATTCATACCTGCCGTCAGAGCTACATCTGCATGATCGAAATTCCACTGCACGAGTTCTTTCAAGCTCCGGACTCTGCTCGTCGTGAGTTCTTCTTGAAGAAAACAATCCAAGTCTTGTTCGAGGTCGGAAGCTAAAAGTTCGCGTAAACATAAACGTACTTCTACCACTGCCGAACATGAATTCGGCAACGAGATGAACACGAGGGTAGGGCCTTACTGAAAGCCTCTGAGAGGGCATCGGAGCCATCTGGCAACTCGAACGGCTCCTCTGAGGGAAGCTTTGAGATATTTCCGTGGTAGCTCTTGGCAAGCTCTTTGATCTTGCTGTAGACCGCACGAACCTCGCTATTCTGCACTCGTTAACTCTAGTCATTTTCGGCGAAATCATAGACATACCATTTGTGATGTTGCGTCTTCGACGTACTTGATGGCAGAATGTGGCATGGCCCAGAACTCTGGGTCTAGGGTACCGACCTTGATGTCTTTCCAGTCACCTGTCAACGCTGACGCGTAGCCTCCATCTGGGACGTGCGTCTTTGTCGGATCGATAAGAACAGTGAGCAAATCCGCAGCATCGCCAGGGGATTTTGTGAGAGGACCGGCAATGTCAAAGTTGGCGCTTAGTGGCATGATTCCTTTTCCAGGAACAATGCCAACGGTTGATTTAATGGTAAAAAGCGCAGCTCGTGTGGCTGGACATACAAGTGAACCGGATGTCTCTGTACCGAGAGCGATTGGAGCAAATCCGGCACTGACCGCGACTGCGCTTCCAGAGGACGAGCCATCAGGACTCTACGCATATCATTAAAAGTATTCCGAGACTGGGAGTGTGGACTTGCACTGTGGCCGAAAAGACTGTCTTCCATGTCTAGTCCGCCTCTGACATAGGCTGATTGGGCATGACCGGCTGCAGCAGACCATCCACATCGTATATTTGAGCCTCTGGAGACATGATGGTCAGCGATCCGGAACTGAAGAGCCAACGAGGGAACTTACTTAAAGTATGCCATTTCCTGTGGCAGTCAGCAAGTGGCGAGAATGTTTGGCAAAGAACATGCACTTACCGACATTGTTGTCTTTCCCAGGATAATGACGCCAGCTTCCAGAAGCTATAAAAAGGGGCATGTCAATACAGATCTGTATAAGTACGCAAACAGAAGCTAACCTTCTCAATTATTATAGCAGAGGACGCCGGGACGGAATCTACGAGGGCTACGGCTCCGCCCGACGTGCCCAAACCAAACGAAGGGTCTAGATTGATGTTGTCCTTCTGAGTGTAAGTAACACCGCACATATAGAATCCGGTATTTCGAGTACCTTGACCAAAATGGGGATGCCATGCAGAGGACCCAAAAACTGCCCCTTTTCTCTCAACAGATCCAGCTCTTCGGCACGCTGCATGGCTCCAGGAGCCAGTTCCCAAACGGCATTCAGAACGCTATTGTGAGCAATGATGGATCGGTGGTACTCTTCCACCACCTGAGTGCTTTTGATCGTGCCATTGCTGAGTTCTGCTTGCAGATCACTTGCAGTCGCAGTCAGCGTATTGAATAGCGGCTGGTGATGCGCCTGGTCGGAGAATGTGGGAATAAACCCTCTCAGCTTGTGTGTTGCGACCGTTCTCGGTCCCTTTGATGGCAATGCTGTTGCCATCTTGAGTCTGGACCACGATGTTGTTTCGCCTGATTAATGAAGCTTGAAGTCGTGAATAGGCCGATGATCAGAAAAGAAGTTGGATCCGGCGGAGCAATCGTCACAAGATGCGGGAAGCTGGCAAGAAGCAAGAAGCTGTACAAAAGACGGGATCTTGAAGCTCAATATATATATAACGACCAAGACACATGGTCGGGAATGTATGGTTTGCAATATATTTCACAAAAGAAGCGAACAGACTCCAAGGCGATTTAGCGATAAGGAACTCTGGCAGGCTCTCCGCTCGGGCTTCAAGGGTAGGGTAGGGCGGCATTGGACGAAAGAAGTTGATTCGATGCTGTTCAAGGGGAGTGTTTAATAATATTTTCGAGATAGTATTAATTCGTACTTGGATTGGATGAAGACTATACTTACTCCGTATACTCTTTCTATCAACTCCTTGGGGAAGTTGGGGTAGGGTAGGCACTACCTACGGTGGGTTAATATAATTCGGGCCCTGACTACTGTACAGACATCGACATACCTAAGGTAATTGTCCATTTAGTGTTTCACGTGATAGACGTCGTCGCATTCGCTCCTAGGGACCGCTTCCGTACATGTAGACTACCTGGGTAGGAGCGAATGCGAGAAACGGTTTCTGGGAGCGAATGCAACGACGTCTATTACACGCAACGGCTAAATGGACGATTAACATATAAGCCCTTCCCTCACTTTCACTTTTCCCCACCATACAGTATCGATCGATTACTTCACCACCCCACCAACCATCAAAATGTTCGACAAAACCCGCGATATCCTCACCCACCTCATACAGCCCATCCTATTCATGTACCTAGCAGCATCCTATATCCCCTCCACCATAATCTACCTGCTCTCCCCGCTGCAACTCAACATCCTCTTCTCACCCACCGCATTCGTCTGTCCCTCCCCTCTATCCCCCCTTCATTCACCAAGAGAAGAAAAAGAAATACAATCCAAGAATACAAAAATCCAAAAATCCAAAACACCTATAACGTAAAGACAAAGTTAAAAATAAATATAATTCTAATACCGTATAAAACCCACAGAAAGAAATCTGGTTCGCCCGCTTCTGGTCCATCTACGGCCCCTCGCTCCAAAAAAACACCTCCCCGGCCATCGCGCCCCTCCTTGCGCGCGTGCACGGCACCGTGCTCGACATCGGGCCCGGATCGGGGGAATGGCTGCCGCTGTTCCCGCGGGACCGCGTCACGAAGATCTACGGCGTGGAGCCGAATCGCGATCACCATGTGGCGCTGCGGCGGAAGATCAGGGAGTGTGGTCTCGAGGGGCGTGTATGAGATTGTTCC
>QGML01001103.1:0-10840 GCA_007825375.1 Lachnellula willkommii
GGCAAAGGCGGGTATGGATTATGGGGAGGTGAATGCTTCGTTTGCGATGTAAAAGTGGTGGGTGGTGAAGTGGAATCGGTATTGCAGTTTGTTGTATGAAAGAGGCTGTATTCTGGCCTGGATGCTCCAGATGAACGGATATGGATTTTCCGAATGAAGGCAAGCTCAGCCTTGGGATCAGCCTTGTCCGCCTCCCCAATTAGTTAACAGGCCAATCAATTGAGAATGGCAAGTAAAGTGCGATTCGGAGGATTTGCGTCTATATTTTTACTATATTATTCTCTATTTCTACAAATTCTAGGCTTCAATAGAGGGCCCAGCTTTATCGATCTCTCCAATAAGATCCCCAGAAACCTTCAGATTCTCTGCTCCACTCAACGCCTTTGCAACCATGGTCTCGCTGCGTTCTCTTACAATGCGTCTCAAAGCGCCAACCAGGAAGCCAGAGACTAGTTCCACAGACCAGGTATCAGGAATAAGGCTTAGGACATATCCAACATCAAGCCATCCACCGAATCGCTCCAATAAACTACTTGTCTGTTCCACCCGATTACTAACATCCTCAATACGTAGGAACTCCGACAGCAAGTAGCCGAACAATTTTGCTTGTTGTTCTCGTGTCGGCAAACTCTCCCGAGCGACAGTTCCAGATACAGGATGGTAGATACTCGAGCCGCCCAGGAGGCAATAGCTGATTGCAGTATCGTAGTCCCCTAACCCATGCGTCAAGAGCCTGAGAGCTTCCTCGTGATGAGATTGACGGCCATCGAGTATAATTACTTCTGGTACAAGCTCTTCGGTATAGGCAGCTATCCTTTCCAGAATCGCTGCGACATCGTAATTTGATGCTGAGCCCTGACTTCCACCTAGAAGCTGAAGGAGACGAAGACGACTATGCCACCATTCCTCATCGATGGTATTGTCGGTAATAAATTGACGATATGTTGGTTTGGGAGGGCGTAATGCTCGATAGGACTCATACGTTCCGATCAATACTGCTCGGGCTTCCTTGGATTCCCCTAGCTTGCTAGTGACAATGTCTAAATAGTATGCGATAAGCTCATTAATATACTCGGCGTGATTCTTGCTGAAGACCAAGTATTCCAGATAATCCTTGACTGCTCCAGGGGCGCCCTCTCGCAATATCTCAACAACTTGGGTAGGTTCAAATTTGACTAGACTGCGATCTTCCGCAAAGACCTGTACTCCGAGTTTTGGGTTTCGGCCAGCCAGCCAAACACCATATTCTTGGACAAGCGCTGCATTGCGAATCCTGGACAGGTGCTCCCGTATCCTTTGCTCGCCGTCACGGAATTCGCCTCCTTCATCCACGTCTCCTTCCACAATGCGGCGCCAGGTTCCCAGTACCTCACTAGTCATTTTGCGGCTTTGGTACAGGCGACTCAGAACGTAGAGGCGATTATGGGATTCCAGAAGGGAAATCGCTCTTTCGAAACAATCAACGCCGTGATCGACCAGCTCATATAATTCTGATCTGACGGATTTGCCCTTAACAGGCCCTCGGGGTGAGTCCTTGTCAAGTTGAAGAAGCACAACGAGCAGAGCAGCGTCAACACTTCGGAACACTTCGTACTCATTTGCAATGCTCCCAAAGCCCTTCTTCTTTCGCCAAGCGGCAAGAAATCTCCGCAGATATTGCAGGACATGATCCGATAGAGCGTCAACTTTGGTAGAAGTGGAATTGTCAGATAAGAGGCGCGCTACGAAATCATCGGCAATTGCTTTAACGCCGCCGTGAATCCATATACCAGTCCCTCCCTCGACGATTTCATTTCGCAGATATGGGATAATCGATAGAATCACGCGAGGATCAAGACCGCCTTCGAGCAGTGCTTCTTCTGATGCGCGATGTTCGTTCTGTGAGTACGCTTCATCGAGGCTACTCAGGATGCTCATAAATATCAACAGGCCAGCTCGCTGCCTGACATATCCCAAACTTAAAAATTCAGTCTCAGTCTTAGCTTCTCGTCCCCTCAAAGAATTGATCAGCTCGACAACTTTCTGCCTGTCGAGTGATCTGTATATGGGCTCATTCTGACTTTCTTCGCTCGTTAAAAGCGAAAGAGCAGCATCCAAGCGAAGAGCCAAAGGATTTCGGACTGCCCACCATATATTCTTTCCAGACCAGGCGACGAGTCGAGTACGCGTGTGGCCGAGCCTCTCGGCAAATTGCTGCTCTTCTGCGTTTCGCTGAGCCTCCCACGCCTTGGGGAGGGATTCACCACTCTCAAAAAGTTCCCTCTCACCTGAGACTCTTTCGAGGGATATCGCCGTCCTGGAATCAGCACTATGCAAGGAGAGGGTAGATCCACCCGTGGATCTGATCGCAAAGGGGTGGAAGCGCTTCAGCCGAAGAGCAGCAACGACTTCATCAAAGTAGATATCGCCTACATCTATCATGGACCGAAGCCCGATTCGTGACGTGTTCATATTATCTTTTCCATCCGCTGACTGGGGCGCTTCCAACCAGGATTTTTCGGTCCCTCCTTCTCCAGGATTCACGTCCCAACGTTGAATTTCAAGACCATGCCGAGTTTCGTCCTGGAACTGGCGCGCCATTGAAGCAAGCACGAACCCCTCTTCATCATCATTCATCGTAATAGGGGTTGGGTCAACGCCCACGCCTCGTCCATCTACCACAATACTTTCTGGATAAACATCGAATTCTATCGTGGGTCGCGTAATGTCACCTTCTAGATTCACAAACATCCCAACCCCCGAGTCTTGCGGCCCTGTGCCAGTTACCAAGAGAAACTCTTGTGGGGTTGGTGATGCTATGTGTGGTTTAAGGTATACAGGTGGGAGAGCAGGTGATGGGGGAACTGTTGAAGCCGCTTCATTTGGCGGTGGAGGAAGGGGTTTGTTAGCACTAGGACTCATATCACGAGCAGGGTGTCTCAGCGGATTTGCGGCTGGTGCTGGTGAAGACTCCCTGAAGAGACCCTCTGGCGTTTCTCGTCCGGAACGTTCCCCGCGCGCCCCTGTTGACTAAGCCTACGAGACGTACTATTCATGAATGCCCCGAGACTTGTGCTTCGTCCATGTCCACGATCATCTGTAGCTCCAGGACCAGCTTGGGCCGAAGATGAGCTTCGTGAGATCCCGCCACTAGCACCACCAGAGATATCCTCCACTTGGCCCCCTATGCTGCTGGATTGCGAGTCATCTAATGAGGAAATGGGAAAGAGGGGTATTTTGAGTAACCGATCGACATCGAGAAGGGCATAGGACCGAGCATTTGCCACACAAGCAAAGGACTCTCGGCGAACGGAGATGGTGCTTCCTGAGAAATCAATTACCTATAGTTATTAGCTTTATGCACCACAAATATAGTGGGGAAAACATACTCTAACGGGACGAGCATCATCTTCTCCAATCCTAATAACTCTCATTTTCTTATTCAAAGAGACCAGTACAATGACTGGCCCATTTTGATCTTGCCCCCGACCAGCTAGGTCTGAATTCAGATCTATCCCTCCAATCCAGTTACATGGTCGGATCTGCTTTGTGCTTAAGACGGGACTGAGCTCTGGGAGCGAGTAGAATGTCACCGTCCAATTGCATAGGATACAAGCTTTGTTCACGGTGGGAAGAAGTAGAATTTGCTGGACCCCGGGCCGTGCTGGGGACGGTGGTTCGTGGTAAGCTGGGAGCAGCCTGGACGCAAGGATATACGAGGGCTTTCCTGATGCATCTTGAGGATCTGGAGGTATTTGTACGAAATGAAGGAGTTCGGAGGCAGATGTTCCAACATAGAGGTTCTGCTCTAAGCGGCGTTAGCACATGCCTCTGGCAGCGTTGTAACAAGCAGATAAATACCTAGAAATTCCACACAATTTATCTCAATATCCTCTCTATCACCATCCGCAGATAATGGCAGATCTTCGAGTAAGGGCCGGAGGACGAACGGCCCTGTCTCTGGTGGTTTGCTTGTCCTCGCAGATGGCTCCACGTTTCCTAGCTGCTCTCCTTCTGTCTCGGTCTTTGCCTCCATATTCGCGACGACCGTTTTCGAGCCTGCACTCAGAGAGGAATCATGGCATATTTCCTCTGGGTATTCGGCGCCGTGGTCGTGAGGTCGCCTTATGCCACAAGAATTCGTTGCAGGTGGTGAGGCTAGGCTAGGCCTGGGCTGGCTGGGGAGCTGGAGCTGTTGAAGCTCTCGGGAAGGCTGCCTATTTTGGGAAGAAGCATGGACAACCCAAACCTTCCCCCACCATTGCCGACCACTTCGTATAAATTACAACTGCTCTCCTCTACTTTTACAAATTCAGTATGTATTCAGTAATAAATTGGGAAGCAGATTTGTGCTATTAAGATGTTCTCGCATAAGAATTTGCCTCCGGGTGTCTCTTCAATTGAGAAGTCACTATTGAAAGGCTTCGATGCACGCGCATATCGTCTTCCTGGCGAGAAGTTTCGGGGGTTTCAAAAGAGAATAAAGCTTTGTCTAGCTAGTGCAGTACTATTTGTCTTCACATGTTTACTTGCTGTAAGTCTATCCTGCATTGCTACTAGTCCTTGGAGCTCTTGAAAACATTATTATTTGCGTCCTGTTGGTGGGACATGAATATGTCCACGTAGGGATCTTTCCGTATGGCAATCCCTAACATTTTAATAGCTATCAAAATACAACTATACCTGGGAGATCCATCCTGTGTCTTGGCTAGCACCGCATACCATCGACCAGTTCCAACAATGTTCTATCAACAACTTTCTGTCTACAGGACTTCCATTTTTAAAATCGGCAGCTCCTCTCCCCGTTGAAGAATATGTACAACGCAGGAACAACCTAGCCAAGGCTCTCGTCGCCGATGATGTAGACGCTTTCATTGTTGAACCGGGTTACACTTTCCAGTATTACGCCAATATTAGTCAGAAAGGTAGTGAACATTGTTCCAGCTCCATCCGTATACTCTCTACTAACCAGCCTAAAACATAGACTGGGAAGTATGGGAGCCCGAAGAGCGTCCCTTTTTAATGGTCATCCGACCTTCCACGAACTCGAAAACCGGAGACATCGAGGCCTCAACTAGTTTCCTAGCACCGAGCTTTGAAGTTGAGAGAGCCAGATTATTGGGTATGCCGTTCACGGAAACCTTGACTTTCGTTCCCTGGGAAGAACATTGGAACCCTTATGATACGCTGCGAAAGTCCTGGAAGGAGGAATTTGTGATCGGAGGAGACTTGACCGTCCAGAGCATTGTGCCCAAAGTCATGGTCGATGAAGAGATGAGAGACTTCATCCAAAGAGGGCTCAGTGTGAATGGATTCGATGTTGTTGGACTTGATGGCGAAGTCGAGAGAGTAAAGCAAACAAAATCGCAGAGGGAGATCGAAATTGTTAGGGCCGTCAATACTGGGACAGTGTTTGCGGTTCGAGCAATGAGGGAGTGCATGTATCCTGGCTTGACAGAGAACGAGGTCATGGATGTTCTTGATAATAGCCTCAGGGCTGCTGGAATGGAGCCATTCTTTGATATCGTTTTATTCGGTGAGCTGTTTTCCTGGGATAGATTTGGTAGGTTATCGTACTTGTACTAACACTGTTCCAGATGAAAATGCTTCAAATCCTCATGGAGGGACAAATGGAATCAAAATTCTCGAAAAAGAGACTTTCGTGTTAATCGATGTTGGGTCAGCAAACCCCCTCCCCTGAGTTTGAATACAAAAGCTGATGCAGTACAGCGCTCACCTATATGGTTACTCGTCTGACATTTGCCGGACCTTTTTTCCTCCTTTCTTTCCCAAGCCCACCAATGATTCAGAGGTTCGAGCGCTCTCTCCACTAGTCCAAGAAAAACTCAAGGTCTGGGACATTGTCCTCGAAGCACAAACGCAATCCATGCAATCACTAGTGTCTGGAAACACCGCGGCAAGTGTTGATATTGCTGCAAGGAAAGTGATCAGCGATGGAGGCTACGGCAATGCTTTTACGCACCGGGTAGGACATGGCATCGGTATCAAAGCCCACGAGAGTCCGTACTTGAACAAAGGGAACTTTAATGTGACGCTCCGAGCGGGTATGACGTTCACTTCTGAGCCAGGTATCTACCTCGTTGATAAATTTGGGGTCAGACATGAGGATATACTCCTCGTGAAAGACGGCCAGCCCGAAATTCTGACTGGACAGAGAGCGACTGGTCCGTGGGACCCGTGAATTAGAATAATATTCCCAATGCAGTCACCGCAAATGACTCTTTGAATCTTGCGTTCCGATGCAGCTCCTTCACCCCACTTGCAGAAGTTGGGTCTAATTTTGGCAAAGCTGTCGTGCCGCCTCCACGCAGAACTGTCCGGGCTCATGACTTATATGCGATATACGAATAAAGTCCGTACTTAAACAGTGGTAGAGGATTGGGCTGCTTCCTTAAACTGCGCCATGGCTTGGCAGCTTGGCAGCTAAGCTCAACTCCCTGAGGGCACATGCAATACCGTACAGTATCACAATCACCACATCACGGTCGTTTCCAAACACTTTCTTCAACGATACATAGGGGGGTTTCAAAGCTTGTAACAACAATAAGACCCGAGGAAATAAATCGGGCTATTTTCAAAGAAGTCTTCTACTAGAAAAGTTGTGCACTGCGTATTATTATAGTTAGGTATTTTGTTCTCGCATATTGTTGATAGAGTGTTTAAGATGTGACACCAGAATATACGGTCTCGGTATTGCGCGACTTAGCTTAACCTCAACCCAGAGAATGCGGACGGAGAGCACCGCCTTAAAAAACTTTAAGCCTGAAACCTGAAACTTATACTAACATACTTCCCTACTAGTTCTACCCGCGGAACCTCTCAAGCACGAGTGGTTGTCTCGGCCGTGACTACCTCCATAAAAGCTATTGGTGCGAGCAGACCAATAAGCTTCTCCCACTTCGACGCCCGAATCCAGATTATGAGGCGATTCAAATTATGAATACCTCTAAGCGGTATACGAAATAGGAGCGCTAGCGCTGAAGGATCTGGCTTTCCGTACTGTACTCCGTATATCGTATATTTCGGCTCCGCATATGTTGCGAGGCAGAACATAATGCCCTTATCTCAGACGCATCTGGAAAGAATAAGCTAATGTAAGTCAGAGGGTATCTGGAAATTAAACTGTAGGGAAAAGTTTTATTGACAGGGTTTCAAAATGTGGAGAAAGATTTGGTGTCTGGAGTGCTGGCGTATATGGAGGCATTAGCTACACCACGGCTACGGTCTACCGCAAGTAAGGAATAGTTATAGATATAATGGCGGGTTTCGAGAATAGCTAGAAGAGGACTTTTCTTCTCTTTAATGTGGTGGATAATGTAACAAGTTTGCAGAGCGCCGTGAAAGGGATTCCTCGCTGTGCACCATAATCATTGCTTACAGTTACACTACGAAATACAAGGCTTGACAGGCTTCCTCCATATGAAAAGAATACATGAAACAAGTCATCACAGTAGAAAACGTATTTGTTTAGAGATTGCTTCGCCTTCCGCCAGATACTATAACCACCCGTGTGCACCGTATAACGGAGCGGAGCGTTAAGCCATTTCCAGCGCTCCGCCTCTATCCCGTCTCTTATGTCAAAACACCCCGATAACCCAATTCGCTCATTCTGACTATTTTGGTCTATCTGACCAGAATACATCAAAATCCCCTTCCTATATGAATTGCACTTGTCCATTTGTATTGTCTTTTAGGCTGGTCCAAGGTATGTCTCGAAAATGTTCAAAGAGGTTGTTATTTCGGGTGCGATCATCCTCGGCTTTCTCTTCAATATCGCTTTCGTTGCCCACCCAGATACTACCAGCTACACCATAGCGTTCGTTATTAGTCTAGTTGTTTTGTCGCCCTTTGCGCTCTGGTGGAGATACCGTACGATGAAGAGAGTGTTGAGAGAAGCGGGGGCTGTGGAAGAGGATGAAGAGATTCCGCTGCGCTCGTTGAGCGTTGGTCGGCTTTTGGGGCTTAGAAGCGCTGCGACGCCTGGTCTTGATGCTGAGCAGGGGATGGGCTAGAAAGTCGTACCATCGGACGAGGCTTCTGGGGGCGCTGGCGTAGAAGGAAGTGGGGACATGCTTCAGGACGGACCTGGTCAACTAGAATTGGAATCATGAAAACATGTTGATGGTGACTGCCAAAGGTGAGATCGCAGTTGCCAAAGAAGGAACGATTTTACTCACAGTTCGCACAGTTCGCACACGCCAAGTCATGACAACTAAGCCATGATGGTTGTGATACTGGCTTTCAACGCCAAAAGCGACTGCATACCATCCATGCAAAATCCTTACCAAATCGCCATGCCGATACCCACCTGCAAAGAGACTGTAACCACAGCAGTCCTCTCAAACTCCTCTCAAGACATCGATAAGAGGTGTTGAGCATGGATTGGGTCGTTTCTTTTTCCTTCAAAAGAGATCTCGGCTAGTGTGTAATGTTTTGGGATGTTCTGACCAGGGAGCTGGCTGTGGAGTTCAGCAGTTGAGGAATTGCGATCTTTTGAGCGGGGTTCACAGCTTCGCCTGCGCTGGTTGGATTAGGAGTATCAAAGCCTCAAGCGCCAGAATGGGGCGTCTCTCATTACCGCCTTGACATATTCTCGTCGAAGCTTGGTAGCTTTGTTTGTCCCAGCCAATGGCAAAGCGAGATGTATCGTAGCGATTTGGTTATACGGGACCAAAGCGGAGGGTCAATGGCTCTGTTGGGGTGAGTTCTGCGATGGCATCTTCATGTTTCGTTACCCAGAACAATGAAAGGAATCGAGTTTATAAGGAGAGACATCCCACAAGACAATATCATGTTGATCCATATATACTAGCCTCATAACACTTGCAGAAAAACCGGGGATTTAGATCAACCACGGCCACGGTACAGTACACACAGACTAGGAAACAGGTTGCCCCCGCCTTACTGTAGAAGGCCCAGGAAAATATCTGCGAGCCAGCTTCAGTGAATGTATGACAACGGCGACTGTTTCATGGTCGTTGAATGAAAGATTAGCTCCGTTTGTTGTCGCGTCCAAAAACCATTTCTCGCTGAATTTATATAGTCACGTGCGTATCCCTCATACTTATACTAAAATCAGCTGAAATGATTCCTTTCCATTTCTCTTCAACCAATCTGCAATTCGGGGATATGAAGAGGAACAGACACCCCTTTCAACATGCACAGTTGCATAACCCATTTCTCGCGGCAAAATCCTGCCCGTATTTCCCCGAAAGTTACCTGAAGGTTGCCTAGAAACCTGCCTCTCCCGCAATTGAACTAGCCAGTCATCTCCAAACCCAAGAATCCCACCATCTCTCCCACCATCTTCCCATAGACCAAGTTGGTCCCATACAGTCTAACACCAGACAAAAAATGGCACCCGTCACACCCCAAAATGAACCGATCCCAACCTACCGTATCGACCTCTCGCTCGCGCCATCCGAGCGCTACAAATCCATGGCTACAGATCTGGCGCCCAAGATGCGGGCCCTTAGACCCCTTTTCGACGAGGTTCTCTCCAACTTCATCGCCTGGCGCCCTCTGAGACTTTTCGTGGAATTCGTAGCTTCGCTCCTGCTTCGACGCGTGTATTCGTCGGAAGAAACAGCCGAGTTGAGAGGGATTGAGAAAGCAAGTGGCGTGTCCCTGTACTTTCTCGTGGCGCTGAATGTGCTTCTCGATAGCTTGCTTGGGTGTACGAGCGGTGGTGTTCTGGTCAAGGGCGGGAGGAAGAGAGCGCGTGGAGGGCGGGAAAATGACGGGATGATGCATTTTCGCACCTTGGATTGGGATATGGAGGGGTTGAGGAGCGTGCTTGTTGTGTTGGAGTTCGTTAGATCTGGATCTGAAGACCCGGAAAGAGTTATTGCGCGAACGATCACCTATGCTGGCTTCGTAGGTGTCTTGACTGGAGTCAGGTGAGCAGTCTTCCCCGTTTTCGTTCAACGTGCTTATGTGGCATGGCATTAGAAAGGATTTGTCTCTGTCGTTGAACTTCCGCCCGAATCACGATTGTTCGACCCTATCTCTTCGGGTTCATCAAATGCTTGTCTTGTTCGGTTTCCGTCCTTCAATTGCTTCGCTTCTTCGCTCTACTATCCTTCCAAGCTCGCCGGGACAGGGTATTCCACCACTCAGTGACTCAACACTGCATCTCTCCAGCCAGCGGACATCTCCATGCTACCTGATCCTCAGCGATGGAACGCGGACAATAATCATCGGAAAAGACCTCCTGGATTCCAACATCAGAACATCATCCACATTCATCGTTCAAACCAACCACGACACCAGCCCCATCGCCGGCCATCCCTGGCGCTACGCTCAGCACATCCAGAACCCGGAAACTGATCCAGATGCATGGTTCGAGGAAAGCGTAGAGCGCATGGGCTGTATACAGAAGAGGTGGACTGCCCTGCAGCGACGGCACGAGAAGAAGCAGGCTGAGGGTAAGACGGGTGAGGATGAGCAGCCCATGGTGAGAGAGGAGATGCTGAAGGGCTGGATAAGGACGTTTCCCATTATGAATGAGTGCTCGCACTTTGGCGCTATCTTGGCGCCTCAGACTGGGACGATTCGGTTTCTGGAGCGAGGATCGGAGAAATTCTTTGAGGAGAGCGAAGAGAGCGGATCTTGAATTCTAAAGCTCTGTGGAGTTAAATAATCATTTGATTCTACGCAGGGATACGAATGAATCATTTCCGGCAACATCTCTCATTTCAATGGCCCTTCTCAGCACCTTAGCTTCTTGGGACAATACGCGTGCTCGAGATAATGGTAGGTTAAGAGGATCGCCAGAATATATAATCACCAGATGAAATTCCCATTCGCCATGATTTGCAACCACCTCATCCCACAACGC
>QGML01001104.1:0-10840 GCA_007825375.1 Lachnellula willkommii
GGAATGAGGATATGGTTTGAGGGTTTTGGGTAAAGGGTTGTTTCGTATTAGTCTCGCGGCGTTAATCTTATAAATATATCCCAAATCCAACTTGTATTCGCAGTGCACCCCCAATGTTGGACTTTTGGATTGCTTAGTCAGCAGGCACCATGAAACACCAGAAACTCCATATCTTAGCGTACTTGACACTTCACCTCATATAATATAGCCATTACGATACCCTCAAATCCCAACACCCAAGAACTAAACACGTGAAGCACATGACCTAGTGTAACCTCAGAGCTGAACAGCGGATTCATATCTCACCTGGCTATTCAGACAACTATCACGCATCACATACACCACCTTCAACCATTCCATCGCCATGCCTTCTCTCCCAGCCTACACAGTCTACCTCTTCGGCCTAACAGCCTTCATCGCCGGCATTACGCACCTCCTCTCCCCCACCAGCGCCACCACCTCCCTCGGACTCCCAAACTCCTGCATCTCCGCTACAAACGGTTCTCCCCTCCCCCTACCTCCACAACCGCATCCAGAATCCTTCACGTCTCCCACCAGTACTGACTTCCAAACAGGCAACTCCTTGGCAGCAATAGCAATGGGGATCTACTATACGCTAGCAGCGTGGCAAGAGAATCGCACGTTTTTCAAACTCACGGTTCCGATGCGATGTTTGACTGCTTTGGTGTTTTGGGGTCAAGATGGAGGTACAGGTGGGCAGTGGAGGTGGAGGTTGGCTGGGGTGTGGGAGGGTGGTGGGGCGTTGGTTACGGGGTGTGCTTTGCTTTTGGGGTGAAGTGGAGTGGAGTTGTGGAGGCTTTTGTGATTTAGGGGGTTTACTGGGAGGTAAGAGAGAAGTAGAGCTGATTATTTCGTGTGCGGCTGGATTAGGTATGTAGGTGCAGAGGGGTGGGACAAGTAAGATCTTTTAACTAAGTGCCGCTGGTCGCCCTATTGATAACAATCTAGAGCTTTAATGGTTTATTATATTATAACACCTTCCCGGGCGAAAATCGATTACGGTTGTGAAGTCGAACGAGCTGAGACTTGAGTGGCAAATCATCAAGCTTAGGTATACAGTAAGCTGCTTATCATGAATCGGAAAAACATATAAGAATAGACAGTTCGTGATACAAATTTCATGTCAGACGCTTCTGATATGCTTGCACCGGCCACTTCCTCGGAAGTTTATCACCAAACCCCGCCCCGAAGAATCCCCAAACACAATGCGGCCCATCCTCCACCAACTCATCCAACCCTACCTCAACTCTCCAATAAACAGCTCTCCTACCCCCAAGCCAAGACTGCGCTTGTATCTCATTATAGTTTCCCGCAGCTGAACGGTCATGTTCTTTATTGATATGTTTACGCACATCAGTGACATCCTGGCGTATGAAAAGACACTTCTTGCATTGGAATGCTTCTACGATGCGCAATGCTTTCAAGGGAGCCGAGCCGTCGGGTCGGTGGGGTAAATCCGAGGCGTCTAGTTGCGGTAAAATTGATACCAGAGAGCGAACGGCTGGCCGGAGCTCAGCGGGCAGTTGATGCTGTTTTCGGAGGTGGTCCATAATGCTCTTGGGAAGCAGGGCGTTTTGGCACTGGAGACATATTGGGAGGCCGGCAGGGGTTCTGTCGAGTAAGGCGAGATATGGTTTCAGTTGGCATGGAAGTGGATCAGATGCGATCTCAGCGGAACTAGTATTGCTCGCACTGGACATTTGAATTTGGGTCTCACAGGTATGCTTTGCAATACAGATAGATGATAAAGTCAGGAGAGCGGAGTTGCTTCTCGGAGATGGTTGAAGTCCAAGTCCTCGTTGGGGCGGGAGCGGAGCGGCATGGTTTTGGTCCAAAACTAGTTCGGTTATCGAGCCAATGGCAGACCTGCTACAGCCCCTTATTCGTGGATTAGAACCATGTTTGAGAATCATTACACCGAGGAAAAACATTCTTACCAAGCTCTTGAATAAGCAAGTAGCTTACGAAAGCTAATTGGTTTGCTGCATGTTTATATATAAAGGGTAAACACCTCCAGAGTTTGATACATTAATCAAGCATTTCCAAATCTCTTATTCTACCAATTCACAACATAAATCTTGCAAACAATGGTCAAAATTGCAGTAGCTGGTGGTACAGGGAGTGAGTAACTCGATTTATCCATAGCTATAGGCATACCTCTGTCTTTCTTCTATATCCAAGCTTCCAAGTTGACCCAAGAATCCACAGGTATCTCGCGAGAAATTATCGACGTACTAGTAGCAACCAAGAAGCATGACATCCTTATCCTTTCCCGCAAGGTACAACTTTTGAATAAAAGCCATCTAAATCAATTGCTGACATTTAAATCCAGGATCCTGCTACCGTAGAAGATCGACCTGGAGTGACCTGGGCCAAGACTGATTACACCAACAAAGCCCATCTCACTAGCATCCTTCAAGGCGTACACACCGTCTTCACATTCAACAGCCCCGTTGGGGATCCTAGTAGTATTGCGCAGATAAATGTGATTGACGCTGCAATTGCAGCAGGGGTAAAGCGTTTTGCTCCAAATGAGTGGTCGAGGTGAGCGTTGAAACCTGTCTTGTAAAATACAGCGGGGCATAATTCCGTCGCAAGGAGACTAAGTTTCAACTGACGGGATTCTGTGGTTCGAAAGCTCGAAATTCGATGAACTTCCATGGTATGGCGAGAAGGCGAAAGTGAGGGCCTACCTCGAAGAGATTAACAAAGAAAAAAAGGTACGTCACTGTATAATATCTCTCCCTTATAAAACTTGCTCCACCCATATTAACAAGACATCAATATAGGTTCTCGAATACACAAATTTTCAACCAGGGATGATAATTGACTATCTGGCACCGGTGGGAAATCTGAAATACCTCAAAGTCATGCCGCTATGGATCGACTTCCACAAGCGTCGAGGCATAACACTGGGCGATAAAGAAGCCACATACACGTTTACGACCATGGCCGACATTGCTAATGTTGTGACACGAGCAATTGAGTACGAGGGCGAGTGGCCGGTCGTTGGTGGCATTCGTGGAACTACGATGTCGGATACTAGGCTTTTAGAAATCGGGGCCAAAGTTCGAGGTATTAATTTATTGAACAAGCCCAGCCTTTTGAAGAAAAGCCCCAATGGCTAATCCTCTATCGTTATTTAATAGGTAGTAAATTTGATATTACTTCGCTTCAAGAAGCAGACGTCCGAGCCGGCGATATCCGCTCCCCATGGCTTCCACAATTCACAGATCCTAATATTCCACCGGAGCAGAGCGAACAGTTCTCCAAGCTTGTTGTGAAGGGTAGTCTTCTTAGTGGTGTTGCTGAATCTTGGGTTGTGTCGGATGAATGGAACCGTCTGCTGCCCGACTATGGATTCAAAGATGTAGAGGAGTATCTTGAGGAACAGTGGGCTGGACAGACTTAGGAAGAAGATGGTAGATATTGGCTTGGGAGATAAAGCATTGTGGTAGCTGAAGTAGACAGTGATGTTAGAGGCATTTATTGCTAGTTCTCTTAACATCCATGCTTTATTTTACGTAAGATGAAAGTTTTTAGCAATGAGGTAACTCTTAAAGTCCCAATTACTGAAAAACAAACAAAAACCTATTATATTTCTGGTAAAGCAATTAACGGATTATGGTGCAATTCTTAGTTCAAGCTTTTCCCCAGAGACACTGTTAGTGTTTAATGTAATAGATATGATATAATGCAAAAAATCGACCCATGTCGAAGGGTGTTTAAGTAGTTTATAGCTTTTACCGTGAAGCGTACAATGCTCCTAGAGCATATATATTATCTTCCTTGAAGTCCACAGTGGCATCTGAAGCTTCTTATTATTTGCAAATTCGGCTGCACAGTTCAGATATTAATCTACGAGGCACCTTGAATCTGTAATAGATTTGGGTGCTGAACCAGAAAAATTAGGAAGATAATGAGATAACAGAAGTGATATCTCAATATTCCTTCTACCTAACGCCAGTGTTCTGAATACATATAAAAAAGAAGTTACCAAGGAGTCAATCCTGCTGGCAGTAAAGGATATTCTACCCCGTCAATAATCTCCGTTTCTCCATTTAATCCATCCATTTCTTGTCCCTCGGCACCCATATCCCATCGTTTCCATTGATTATTACAGTTCCCGGGCACGTATTTCGCCGCATCCATTACCAACGTCATCTTCATCTCTGGGCAATAATTCCAAATATGTTGTCTCTGAGCGGGAGTCCCCCAAATACCACCCCTGAGTATACTGCCCGAGCCTCCTGTATGATATCCCATAGGTTCGTAAAACCCATCCCTCCAATCATCAAGTCCCTTGATCAATCCTCCTGCTTTAGTAGAATCCGTGTTGTTGGGCTCGCCATCATCCTTTTCCGCAGGTACTTGTTCAACTTCTCCACTGTTACCTTCACCGGAAAAGCCCAAAGATGTTGTTCCGTTTGCTAATTTGGCTCCGGGTCGATGGCCGAGTCTTTCTACGAGCCAGACATCCTCAGCTTCGGAATTCGGAGCACGAACTTGGTTGCGGAGGACATCGACAATAGCGCTCACGCGTCGCAGGCTTAGTCCTCCATTCCCCCCAAATCGCCCATTTGGGTTCCATGGTGCTCCTACCCAGTCGTATTCTAGCCAGTTGTTCAAAGACTGTCTGCTATTCGCACATAGCATACTATCAGTCTGAAAAACCAACAGCCATTCCGCTGGATGCAAAACCGTTTCATAGAGCCAAAGCGTGGTTAGGAATCTTGAAATCTCCTCTTGGTTTCCTGTGGTCATATTTTCTGGGATGTAGGTAAGGTCTAGCTTCCCAGACTTGACATGGCCGCGGATTGCACTACTTTGATTCACGTAGTCGACGCTTTCGAGACTGCCCATGAAGCGAAATCGCCAGTCCGGTGGGACGACAGCCATGAAGTGGATGAGTAATGGCGTGAGGATTGGGTCTACTCTGTTCTCGACGAGGAGGGCGACTTTGGAGGTGTTATAAGGCGAGTGGGAATCGACACCGTAGTTCAGTGATACCTCAGGCATCGTGGGAATTCTGAAGGCGCTCGTAGAACACAGAAGCGCCATTGATAGAACCCTGATATATGTTAGTCAATTATAATAAGATGGTGATAGAGGATTATCCATACACAAATAATAGGATGCTGCCAGCTACACGAATCCGTTTTGTGGTATTGGACCAGAATGACGTTAGAGCATTCCTCGTAACAGCTAATACATGCTCGATTGTGTTGCCGTGGGATGATAAGTTAGCCATGATGTGGGAAGTATCCTTCGCTGTTCCTCCAAACTTATCAAGCGACCAAAGCCGAAAAGTCGTTTTGTTGGAAATAATACAAGAAAGTAAGTTTTTTATAATAGCAAGAGGACTCCGCGCATATATTAACTTTTTTGTGATGAGTAACCTAAATGTGGGGCCCTCAACCTAGCGGGCGGCCGAGTTTTTAGTGTGCTTCTCGCTAAAGTTAGGGGTGCGCAAGTAGTTTTAGCCCCCACTGGTGGCCCTCTTCAAATATTCTTTCTGTTCTCGAATTTGGTTCAGTCTTGGTCACACTCATTGCACACTCTCGAATCACCGAAAGTTTTACACGCTTGTTTGGGAGTTACACAGAAGCCTCCTCGCTCTTTATTCAAATATGACATCCTCACAGGCATATGCTGGGCCCAGCTCTAAGAGTCTTGGTTTCTTCGCCATAGACAGAACAAAGATACTTGTCCTCCTTTCGCTCCTGACAACGTAAGTCACACCTCGGCACGGGACGAAAGGCATGAGCTAAGTCGCATAACAGATGGACGATCGCGCATCTTCTACCTGTATACAGACCCGTAATACAAGGGCACATCAGGGGAAAATACAATGCTGCCATTCAAAGAGTACCTAGAATAAAGGTGGACTGGTTCCCTGATCGTGACCCTCGGGACCAGTTCGACACGTCCAAGGTCGCTCTCCTTATCGAAGGAAGACCGATTCCTCACCTCGTTCCGCAGCTGCTACATATGATTACAGTGGTGCCGAATGATTGGCGATTTGTTTTTATTGGCACAAATGAAAGTGTCACGGCGGTCTCTCGGAGCTTTGCGACTCAATATCATATAGTTAATGGAAAGCTCGATTTGATGGTGTTGCCCTACCCTTGGAGTATCGATAGCAGGGAGGATGTGTATAGAGTGCTTACAGATATCCGTTTTTACGAGGAGTTCCTGCCAGGGGCAGAATTTCTATTCAAGTTTGAGTCCGATAGCATTTTGTGCGCGAACTCGCCGGATAGCTTGAATGATTGGATATCTTACGATTGGGCGGGGGCATCAAGGTAAGAGCTCTCCACTGTTCTTCTTCTACGTGTATTCTAATGAAGGTCTATAGATCTGCAGATGACGGCTTTGCGGGAAATGGTGGTCTCTCGTTGAGGAGAGTCTCAACCGTGAAGAGAATACTCAAATTCCAAGCACGCTTCAACGATACCGACGCCGAAGACGAATGGTTCGGGAAACGAATAACCTCAATACCTGGGACGAAAGTTGCCCAGGGCGGCCAGGAAACCCATTTCGCAGTCGAAGACTACTACTATGATAATAATCCATTGGGATTTCATGTGCGCAATGGAGGCCAAGATCTCGCAGATACCGTGTGGAAGGACCCTACGCAGAGAAAGGAAATATTCGATTACTGTCGCGAACTCAATATGATCATGCCGATGAAATTGGAGAGAGAAAGATGTGATGGAGATAACTTGAAAGGAAAGATTGTTACAGTATGACCAAGAGTAACAAAGAGGGAGATCAGATGATAAGGCCTGAGCGAGGCTGGAAGTTATATTTCCTGTATTTCTTATATTAATTTAAGGTTGAGCTTACCTTAGGATAGGAGTTAGAGTCAGGGAAAACAAAGACTAGTGGGTGGCGTTTAAGGGATTATATTAGATCGAATCCGTCTTATTATTAGAATCGTGTAATATTATATATATAAGAGAAATATACATAAAGATAAGTTTAAGAAAAAGAAAGATCTTATATCTATGATATAATACCGAAAGCTGGCTTTGGGATAGCCGACAAGGTTCAGCTAGATCGTCGCCTCTGCCTAACTACGCAAACCCTTCTTACTAGAATTGAGAGGATTACCCCTATTTCTTTAACTCCTTATTAGTGTCGCCTAAAGTTACGCATTAAATACAGTAACTAAACAAGGTGGCATTAGGAACTTTGGTCCTAAAGAATAAGTTAAGGAGTCTTTTGACCTTAGGTTATAGCTCGCCATCCACTAGTATTAAAGGGCGCTGAGCAGAATATCTACATTAAAGAATACATTCCAGACCTTGAGGACCACTATGGATAAGCTGACCAAGAGGAGCAACCGGTACTTGTATGAATCCAGATGTCAGGCCTGAAATGCCGACCATGTCCTCAGGAATCTCCAGATAGACAGGCCAAGTATACGGTATAGCAAGGCCTGCTGCAGGATCCATTCGACCTGTAGCAAAGCAGCGCGAGGATCTGTTACATTGGTCTGGGCGATGTACGAGTACATTACTGCAAATTAACGATACTCTCCGTCGGCAAACGTATAATACACCAGAGCACGCGACGCTTGAAGAGCTCGAGACGGCGTGCTAACGATATGAATAACTAGCGCTTCCTCAGCGTACGCTCCAGCAATACCGTTCGCAGCTGAAAGCTTGCTAACACTAAATGCGGTAATCCGTGCACCGAAACCATTGATTCTCGCATATCTATCGGCCGCGCATGCTGCATTGAGCTGATTATAGTTGCCAACCCAGCAGATACCAGAAGTTCGATATGATACATCAATGTGAGATTATAATTACCAGATACGCCGAACAGAGATCGGACACCAAGCTGCCTAAGTCGCTCGAACAAATAATCGGCAATCTTGATTGTTTTTGCTATAGTAGTAAACCAACCTTTTTATATATTTCTGGTTTTCCAAGGCAGGTTTCAGGGGAGGAGGAAGCATCTTATTAGTGTCACAGGCACGTGACATATCACCTGATGTGGTCGCTATTCACATGGCTGGTCGCCATTCACATAGCTCTACGTCATTGAGGCTATTCCCACTTCCCCTTCTACTATATATAAATTAGAGTAGTATAAGAAGGGGGTGCTTCTCACCTCCCTTCTTCTCTCCTTAGCTTTGTATTCTCGTCTTTAGAGAGCTTATTACTAGCATTTCTCCCACCTCTTATTAATTATACTTATTCTATTTAATCTAATTATAAAGTTCTCTTTATATTAGACCTCTCCTACTATCTATACTTCTAGAGGTAGTAGACTTTTTTCTGTGTATTATTCTTCTAGATATCTAACTATTCTACTATATCTAACTATTTTAACTAAATAACATCTAACTATTTACTCTATTTTGCGCAATCGCAACACTAAATAATATCTAACCATTTATGAATAACATCTAACCATTTGCCCAATCGCGACATCTAACCATTTAACCAATCGCGACATCTAACCATTCAACCAATCGCGACATCTAACCATTTAACCATTTATACTACTCGCGATATAATTAAATGCGAGGCGTTTTAATTAACATTTATTTATATAGTAGGTATTAAATATTTATATATATAGTCCTCTATTCCTCTTATATAAAAAACATTCTTAATTTATGCTTTTTAGCAAAATAATTCTAGATATATTTAATAAAAGTATACTTGTCTAACCTAGTTATCTTACTTATATATACTACCTTACTATCCTGGGACGTTTAATTAGTAAATATAGGCTAGTTAGTTAAATAGTAACCCGAGCCGGCTCGCTTTATAATATCTTACTTGTAAAACTAGATTATTATATAATTGCGTAAGGGGTTCTTCCCTATAAATCCGCAAAACTAGGAGACAAGTTATAAGACAAGTTGTCTTGTATTATAAATATAATATTATTGCTAATAGATATCTTAGTTCTAACTATAGCTTCGTTGCCTGGCCTAGAAGACCTATTAGTGGCACTAGTGGCACCCTCTAGCCGAAAGCTACCCCCTAACCTAAAGAGGCAATTAAAAACCTAGCCTGTCTCTAAGCTAATAAATCCTTATAATAATAGGTTAGAGAATATAAACTTAAAGGCTATAGTTAAGCAGGGTAGCTGTGGTGCCCCGGGGGATATTATATTATATAAGAAAGGTAAAGAGTATACTAGCCTTAATTATATTATATTAATAATCTATACTGCTAAGCTAGCTAACTAGGAACGCATTATTAACCTTATTAATATAGTAATAGAAAGTAAGGTTAGGGAGCTAGGCGATATAGTACTTTTATAGGTGGACTTCTAATCTGATATATTATTACCTCTAAAACTTTAGAGTAGAGAAGCATTTAGGGATAGGTTTAGCAAGCTGTTTATAGTAGAGAAGAGCATTTAGATAATAAGGGATAAGAAAGCAAGATTTGCCAGGCTAGTCTATAGTTACTAGATAGGGGTAATAGATATAGTAGAAGGTAATATAGAGAATAAAAGCGCTATAGCAACCTAATGTGGTATTAACTTTATAGCCTATAAGATGCTATTAATTAAATCTGAAATGGCATTAAAGCACCTCTTAACTATCTTGTAAAAAACTAATATTATAATAATAGTTTAGCTATTAAATTAGAACTAGATTATATGCTAGGAGGAGTTACTATAGATTAATAAGACTAAGGAATTATTTGCGGCTAGTATTAATATTAGGTTAATATATTATAAGGTTAAGAAATTAGGGCTTAGAAAGTAAAGTATTAAAGAAGGTATAATAGGGGATCTTGCCTATATATAAAAAGTGGTTACAAGTAAAATAACCCCACTTAACAATTATATAGCTTAGCTTCATATGCTAATAGAAGACGAGCTTAATGCTCTAAGTCTTATTATTAGTCGAGCTAGTATATTAGGGTCCACTCTAGAGGGTAAGCCTCCAGGCCACCGCCTAAGGCTATATGCAGATAAGCTCTAACCACTAATATTCTTTATCCCGAGACTTTAACTCCTTAAAGCACCTAACTAGGCCTTATCTATAATATAGACTAAGACTATAGTAGATATACTAGTATTAGGAGAAACTAGAGATAAAAGCAAGTTAGGCCTTAGTCCTTTAGATGCTATAAAGGGATTAGGGTCTACGTAGCAAGATAAGATAACTTGTCTTACTTCTAACCCTAACTGCCGGCTAGTCGCTATAGTTAAGGGATCTAGTATAGAGAGCTAAGCTAGACTATAGAAAGAATCTAAGGGCATTGCTAGAGTTCTAGTTAATAAGTGCATATAAATAGCAAGAGATACCCTTTTAGAGCAATGGTATAATACTGTACTAAAACTCTAGTCGAACCTAGTATATACTATAAATTTTAATAGTAGTATAGTAAGATCTACTATAAACTAACTAATCTAAGAAGCTAAGGACTAAGGGTTTAATCCTACTAAGAGCCTTTACTAGTATAAATCTAATTTTATATAGACTATACTATTATACTCTAAGCCTACTATAGATTATAAGTAGCTATTATAGTGCACCTGCTAGATTCCACTCTAGCTTAAGCTCTAGTTAGATAAGAATAATAAGGGATAATTAAAGCTTATTAACTAGGAAAAGCTATAACTATTCCTACTTAAGTATACGGAAAGTGGATCTAAGAGTAATATAGGAAAAGAGACTATATATATAATATACTTCTATTGCTATGCGAGCTAGTTAGGCCTCTAGGTTATAGCTTCTTACCCCCTATAGAAAGAAGTATATAAACAAATCTTAAAGATAGTAGTTATACTAGACCTGCAAATCTTTTATCTTAAGTCTAAATACAAGCTATGG
>QGML01001105.1:0-10833 GCA_007825375.1 Lachnellula willkommii
GTGAACGGGAGAGGGAGAGGGGTGGAGGCAGGGATCGGGACGGGTATCGGGATAGTGGGAGGGACAGAGAGCGGGAGAGGGATAGGGACAGGAGGCGGCATTGAGTTGATCGTTGATCGTAGTGCACGAGAGACGATTCCTTTCCCGGCTATGAAACAAAGAAGCCATCATCCAAGTAAAGGCGATATCATAGACATACTGGAGAATTTACAGCAGAATATCAAGTCGAAGTACATCACCTACACCTATACCTTCCAGGCAGACTGCTCCCGAGCAAAGTCCCAACCATGCCCGACACGCCTCACAATCCATAGTGGTGGAGCCAGGTAGCTAGAGTGGCAAACACCCAAACCCTCTACGGAGCTTGCACAACTCAAAAATTCCGTGAAAAGTCGAAAGTTCCGGCTCCCACTCACTGCACCTACACACAAGTTTGACCTACCACGCGAACCCCTTAATGGAGAGCTACATCTGGATTAGGGTTACCATCTACCGCCTCGTCTCAATTGTTTACTCATCCCCAACCAACCCCAACATTTCCCAAACAAGACAACAATAAATACAAACCCGAGCTACCTACCCCTCTCGACCTTCCCAGTCCAATGCATCACAGCCGACCTGCACCCCGAAAGCGAGGAACAAGAAAGGAAAGTGCAAAGAAGAGAAAGAGAAAGAACAGTGGCAGATTCTAAACTCTAGACTATGGCATGCTTGAGAAGTTGAGAGTGCTTGAGAGTGCTTGAGCGAAATAAAAGCAATTTTAGAGATATAGATAGATGGATTTTATATCGAATATAATCACATTATAAACAAGTAGCTGAAACCCTTTCATCTCACCCTACAAGTACCTACCTCGCATTCGGAGTCGAGTAATAGTATGCGATTGGTCCCTTTTGCGAGTAAGCCATACGATACTCCATGCGATGCGAGAACATAGTGGATTGGATTGGATACTCCGTATTCTGTATTTTGTACAGTATATAATTGCGGAATAGTTTATGGTACTCCGTATAGTGCTCGCTTTTTTTTTAAAAAAATCTGACATTAGGGACTGTACGGAGTACAACTTTATACTCTGCGCTACTTCGTAGATCTGACGAAATACAAGGCTTTAAATAATAAGTTTTATTCTAGAGTAAAGAGCTAGTCAGTTATATAGTACGTGCGGGATCTATCCTTTGAAAGCTATGCTAAACAGTCTCCACTGTCAGACTTAAAAGGCGGGCGAGTATGCATGCGTACGTACGTACGTATAATAAATAGCCTAGCCTATCCTATTCAAGAAATATATCGCGACTCGTACGGGCTGTGGGTGCATGCATTACGTAGTAGCGTAGCGTAAGTTCGAGTCGGTGCACCACTCTCGTGTACTGTACGACTCGCGTTTAATATTGTAAGTTTATCAGGGGGGTAGATAGGGGTAGAGAGATCTGATCTTTGCTTTGATAGTAATTGGATGGGGATCGCGAAGTCGACTTGCAATAAAGATGGGCGGACGAGTTGGAGAGAGGGAGAGAGAGGGAGAGGCAGGGTTTGGGTTGGTTGTGGGTTGATAGATATGTAGGAGAGTTTCCGGGTATATGGTATAGGTAATGTAGAGTAGGTAGAAAGATAAATGGATGGGGTATACGGTTCGTATTTCGTATGCTGGTCGGCGGAGTGAGCTGTTTGGTTACTTCTAAGGAAATGGGGTATTGATATGATACCGGTATTCTGTATATATATGAAGTAGTTAAGTTGTATTGCACATGCACATGCATTTCGTAGTTTAAAATTTTCAGTCAGTTGGTCACAGTAGTTAATTAGCTACCACACGCCTATATGATAATAAACTAGCTGCGAGATACACTGTCTCATAGGTTACGCCGAAACGCAGAAAGGGGAAACGAATAGCATTATGATCGAGGATGTGTGTCGTTATACAGTACTTGAGCGGCGCCGCGTGTTATATGCGGGTCGTATCCTTCGTGTCGAGACAGAGCTAATTTGTAAAGCGAATAAACGGTTAGTCTTCGTGTAAATCACGAGGTCGAAGTGCAACAAATTCCAGAAAGGGCTCGGGGTGATTTGGGGATTTGGAATGTAGGTGTGGAGGGGTAGGAGGTACGTACGTTAATCGACAGGTGGGGTGCTGGTAATAGAGCGAGGTTCTGATCTTTTTATTTCGACTGTTTGTCTAGTTTTTATTCCGAAATTTCTAGTTATATTTGTTATTATCATTTCGAAGCCTGGTATTCCGAGTAAAACTGCCTCTTGTAATATTAAAAACTAGTTAGTGGAGATAGAGGGGTACCTCTGGCTATGATACTGTACCTATCCATTTAGCCGCTCTCGAAGCTTCACTAAAAGCAAAAGAATGCGAAGTATACGACACGACGTGCAACAAACATTATAAAAGACCTCATTAGGACTATAATCCGGGCCAGATACTGTATGTCCCAAAACAGTCTACAGCTCGCAAAAGAGTTCCATTTTGAATCAAACTTTTTAAGTGCAAAGTAATATATTAGTGCAAACCCTCGCTAACGACCCCTAGAGCAGATCCAGCATGTGATCCCGAGCCTTATAGGGTTAACCAGCAGACATCCACGCAGCCAACGAAACGGCAATAGTTTCAATAATAACCAACAGCTCAGTTATAGGCTCTCCGAATCCGAGCAATCCGATACGAAGTGCAACAAACCGTACACAGCTCCCTTTTCAGCCAAATTGTAGTCTTCATCGTCTACCCAAGTAGTGCGTGATTGGATGAAATCATGATGAGGATCTCGGCCGATTGCCGCTCGGCTACTAGATGCATATGTACAGTACGAGTACGCTGATAGGAACGAAATGCGACGGCTTTTACGCAACTTGAATCGGATTCATATTCTGTTATAGCTACTGTAGCTGCTTTTGGTAACGAGTACGATGTCGAAATGCAACAAAACGCAACTACTTACTTGTATTGGCATTCGGCCTTCCTCATACGATGAGATACGAAACCAGAGCGAGCTTGGCGTTGGAGGTTCAGAGTCCGTCGTAATCGTGTCGTACTTAGATACGCGATTCTGTGGAGTCAGGGGGGTAAACGAGATGCGATGGAGCTAGCCTGCGCCAAGCGTCGACAGCTGGCTGGGCTCAGTGGGCTGGCTTTAGCCTTCAGACCGCTGCGGGGGTACACACATGAGTTTTTCTCTGTTTTAGAATGATCTAGGCTAAATACTTGGTCGTATTCGATTATTGGGTATAATGAACACGAACCCGAGCCGACGTGCAATGAAAAGTTTGAAATTTCTCCTTTGGGTTTATATGTGATAATTCCAAATACATGTATCCAGATAGCGGGGCTACTGAGAGAACAGCGAACCCGAATCCGAGCCCGAGTTGACGGAGAACGCATAAGCGCTTGCAGCATTGGTATGAACAATTGGTTGAATTAGATGAAAAGGGGGCGCTTTCATCCCGGTTAGTATTGCGTCGACTATGTCAAGTCATGGCACATGCCAGCATCATTGGAAGATTTTCACTTCTATCTGTTCATCGTAAAACCTTTTCTCCTTCCTTTGCCAGTTCCCCCTTTCCGGGCTTGGAAAATGGCGCGACCCCCGATATTCAGCTGGTGCTTATAGAACATCTCTTAAGCCGCGTGGCTCGGGTTTCTTTTCAGTTGCTGGCCTTGATCTTGTGCTTCCACATGTCGCTTTTGACACGGGCCGCATAGAGAGTTTCGGTGTCTTCATTACTCCGTAGAAAGGACTATACACCTCTTCTTTCCATAGCCCGATAGCGCGTATGCTGGCTCTGTTGTATATGATACCGTATACATGGAATTACTAGTAGTGAATTCGTCTCCCAGATCTACGCAGGCTTTTGCAACTCTTTTCATATCCTCGCGTTAGATCAGACATCGTCCAACCCATAGGCAAGACCGCTCCAAGACCCAGGGAAAAGTGCAACATAGTCAATTTGATTGGGTGGCGTCGAAGTGAGATCGCGATCCATCAATCTCAACTCAGGTCTCATGACCGTCGGAGCCGAAGTCCTCAATTGCAGGACTTTCTCCTGCTTCCGTATCATAACACGGCATCCATCTGGTCTAACCCCTCGACGATTAATATTTGCACGTCCGATAGCGCCTGGTGTCAGTTTCGGCCGAGCACCTGCTTGCTCTCTCAAAAGGCGACACTTGGAGCATATGCAGCACTTTTCTGGCGTACGCTCACTCGGATCTAGACATCCTAAGTGACGCCATGCATAGCAATCAGAACAGCACACCCCCTCCTTTCCCTCGCTGTTCGCTCTCTTCCCACAACAAGCAATTGAAACGTCGAAGTCGTGGATGACCATGTCCGGAAGTTGGGGAAGAGAGGCGTAATACCAGTTCTCAACCATGAAGGAGGCCTGAGCAAATGAAACGATATCATAAGGTGCGACGGCATTGAGAACCATCTCAAGAACTTCCGTAGGGAGTGCTATGCTGGAAACTTCTCGCGCTGCAAGATTTCTTTCCCCTTCCTTGGTGTGAGCAGATGTGAGAAAATACGTTAATATGCGGAAACTAGCCGAGCATTCCGTTGCGGAGGAGTTGGTGAGCAGTGGGAACACTGTCGAACACTGTACCTTATCTGCGACAATTTGGACGAGAGCGATGTCGGCTAGCGATATAAATATGCAGTGCACTTCATTCCCTCTACCTTCTAGATGACCTACAAATGTCCTTGCTCGTGACACAGCGGTTGATATGGACGACGATGTCTTGAGATCCTCGCAAAGAACGACAAGGTTTTTATGAAACCAGTAGATTTTTGTAGGAGGACTGTCCCAGCCAGGGAATTCCTCAGCACCGAGCAGTAGCTTTGCAACCTCGCTTTCAGAGGATATTTCAAAGTCCCAAGCAGCAAGTCGCAGGAACGCATAGCACAGTCTGCGGAACAGGGCTGATGAAGGGTGTTGCCAGGTTATACGGTCATCGATAAAGAACCGCCATTGGTAAACGAAGTCCATAAACATGCGATATTGGAGTTCATTCAAGGAGCTCGGTTGTTCAAGCTCAGTCTCCCAATGCTCATACTCTTTCCCTGCCTGCAGCGAATCTTCTCCGGCAGATATGTCGACAAGTGGATTGCTTCCATTTTGCAACAAAGCGTCGATGGTCAGGTCTGAAGCCTCGTGGATTGAGTCAAGGTTGAGGCGCCTCATACACAGGGGTAATCCCATAGCCTCATCCCCTTCTTCGCGGTGCCTAAATGAAACAGTCAAGTAGGCTGAATCTTGGTCAAGTGTGTAAACGTAATTGAAATTCTGCGGCAGTGGGAATGGGAATGGGATTGGCGTCGCTTTGGATAACTGCGCATCGCCATCTATTAATCGCCTCAGCGTCAAATACATGAATGGATCCCCAGGAGAGCTAATTCGTCCAATCGTTTGGTGGATTTGATACCACTTCCCTGCATCGAAAAGAGTCAGTTGAGGGGGTAGAAAAGCAAGTTAATTGGAAGACAGTTTACCCCCTTTGTGCACATTCCAGAACCCTCGAGTGACCATGGTGGCAGTGTATAAGTGAGAATGCCAGGTATTCAAGATCTTTCGAGAGACCTACAAGCAGGACGTCTGACGTAAGCGGACACTAAAGTGGTGGTCCTGGTGGTCAACATCGGTTTGCATACTTTTGCATGCTCAGGTACACTCTGCCGCCATGGTCAATAAAATATCGACCAACGAAATTGTGGGGGAGGAAAGTTTCTACCTCTCTAAATTTCATGCTCAGCGCCATAATGGGGCTGTGATCTCGGAGAGATTCTAGGGCCCCACTATATAGCGCCAGCAGTCGCGCTCAGCATACCTATATATAGGTTCAAAGCTGGACATAGCCGCTCACAAGGCGTGAAATTCAATGACCTTTAATCGGAACATCATCTGGATGATAGCTTCAAATTTCTCTAATTTACAGCTTAAACCAAGCATGGTCTACCACCTGGCTAGCTGTAAGTCGTTCCTTGGGATTGTATCTGAAGATCTTTATGAGAAGATCCGAGAACAGGTTAGTTTCCTCCTGAGAAATATCATGTCGGACACCTCCTGGACCATACCTATTCTCATAGAATAGGCCTGGTATGATTGCATCCTTGATCGATCTCAGCTCTGGAACTTTCACGACAGAGGCCTCAAATCCAACCTCCCCGTCGCCTGCATCAGGTTGCAGTAACTCTCTGCGAATCTCCACCACACAGCCATCGCCATCAACATTATCTTCGAAGAAAAGTTTGCGAGCCTCCCATGTCGTCGACCACCATGGCTCTGGTAACTTTCCGAGCATCATCACCATCTTGCACAGATATTCATCCTGGTCATCATCAAAGGTATCAAATAGTTTCCTCCCAGTGCGTATTTCGAACAATGTGCAGCCAAGTGCCCATATATCGCTCCCAACCCCAACAACTTTGTCTATAGTATACTCGGGCGAGCAGTAGATCTATACAACAAATTAGCATGTATCTGCTACACATGTATCCAGGAGCCAGCTCTTCGCCTCCTTCAATTGTTCCTCGCTTCGTCAAAATCGGGACAATCAGTATAGAAGCAAACTGACCTGTGGTATTCCTATTACCTGGGGTGGCTCCGAAATATCAAAAGACTCGCCGAAGTCAATAACGCAGGCTTTATCAGTGATGAAGCTCTCCCCAAGGGCGCTTAACTCGACGTCGTCCCAGCTAATAGGATAAACGAGATACTGAGGAGCTATGGGCTCATTGTGATTTTCGCCAGACCTTGTGGTAACCTTGGTAGTCTTTGGTTGCCCAAGAGCCTGCAATATATCATGCTTAGAGAGTCCATCAAGTCCAGAGATCCGGGCTAGAATATTGGCCGGCCGAAAATCTGTTGAAGGTCATTAGTGCGAGCAGACAAAGTGAGAGGCAAGTACCTACCACCATGGCAGATGCCACCTAAATGGAGAGCAGTCATAGCTTTAGCGGTTTGTAAAGACAGTTCTCTCAAAATCCCTCCGGGATCCTGAGACCTTTTCACATTAAGCAATCTAGATACACGGGGACCAAGGACCGGGTAAACGAAGGCATAATGTTGGCCGTTGGGACCACTGATATCGAACTTGTCTAAAGGTAGGCAGAAATTCTCAGCCAAAGGACCTTCATCCAGGCCAAGCGCTTTCAGCTTGTTTACACGCAGCTCTGGACAGTCATACGTAGACTCCTCAGCCATGATAATCTTCACAGCTGAAATTTGAGGTACGTCACTCGTGTCGTCGCACTGCCACGGTCGCAGCAAAGCCAAACGTTTGCATAACCGCCACTCCCGAGCTTGTGAATGACTTCGTAGCGTTTGTTGAGAAGGTCACCGAGATGGACAGGATGGTGTCCACCACTTCATGAAAGTTAGCGGTGATTATTGCAAGATCATTTCGCGAAATCTCGGCTTTGGAGACATGTCTATAGAGCTAGATCTTGAGTTATTGAAGGAAAGGAGTGACGGGTTGTACATACAGCTCGTAATCGTAGACTTTTTCGAGGGCTGTTGGCCGTCCATCGACTACCAAGCTATTGTCCTTGAACTCCTCCATGCCCTCTCTCGTGGGCTTATACCGAGTAGTAATGGTTTGTTAAGACCTACCTACTTCAGTGGTGTGGATAGCGAGAACTTCTCGCCGAGAAGAGTTTTTAGGGCCCAATTAGGCCCCCATGCTTGGATATACTCCTATTCTATAAGCCCATGCTTAGATATACTTTCAGGAAGAGTGCATATTAGGTGGTAAAATGGGTTACATTCTACTCCGCGCGGCCGAGAAGTAATTCGAGCCCCGCTTCTTTCCTTTTAAGGTTTAAATAATACGCTTTAAGCAGTACGAACCCTGCTTAGCCAATTAAGTAGTTAGGAATAGTCCGTACTTAAATCTAGCAGATTATAGTTTATCACTATATATCCTCACTATAGAAAAAGCGGGGCTCAAATTACCTTTTAGCCGCGCGGAGCGCCATGCATCACGTGTAGCCACGCACGTGACATATACGCCCACGTCCTAGCAAAAGTCTACCCCCTCAGGTAAGTTAAAAGCCCAGGCACTTTATATTAACTAATACGGTAGTGCCATGTCTAGGTCTCGAGGCCCCTGGTGGCTGTCAAGTCAAACGTTTTTAGTTTACTTTTATTCTTAGCACAGTAATGTATATATGCAACGAGCAGTTCGACCACGGAAAACCGCATATTTGCCATTACCGATCGGGTCCAGTATCCCCAGGCTGCTGATTTAATATTTCTATTATTATTCTCTGTATACGGTACTCACGAGGAGTTTTGTTTTAATTAACATAACAAGTCTTCGCACATCTGAGTCTATATCCACCCTAGGTGTAATAAAAGAGACGAAGCACAGATCTGAAACCCACAGATCTAGACTATAGACTTCTCATGAGCTTCAACCGGCACAACCTCGATATTGCGCTCGCTCTCCCCGCTCTTATCGGCAAGACCCATATCCGCAGCGAAAGTAGAGTGCGGCACCCATTTGGCGGATGTACGAGGGGACGTCTCTTCCAGCATGCGATCGACCTGCTCCAGGGTGAGACCCTTGGTCTCGGGAACAAGGAAGAAGGAGAAGGCGAGGGATACGCAGCATAGAGAGCCCCACATGAAGTAGATCTTGGCTCCGAGGTTGGCATCGCCTTTCGCGGTTCCGACAAGGTAAGGAGTGATGACACCGATGATCTAAGATATGTTTGTTAATATGGTAAAGATAGGGGTTGGAATGGAAAACTTACGCAGTTCCACATCCAGTTCGAGGCCGTCGAGAGACCAACACCACGCGAGCGGATTGGGAGCGGGAATATTTCCCCTACAACAACCCAAGCAACTAATCGGCGTATTAGTATAGTAAAAGTCTGGTTAGGAAAGAGCCTAGGAGCCTGCATACGAGCTCCGGAAACAGCCCCGGGCTTAGCTCCGATGGAGTAAAACAGGTTTTTGTATGAGTATGAGAATAAGCTTACCTGGGCCCCATGTGAAGGAGAAGATGGCGATGTTGATCATAATAAAGGCAATCATAGAAGAAACCGCGGGGTGGTTATGTGCGGAAAGTTCTCCCGCTGTAACACCGATGATACCAATGAGGAACTGAGCGATGATCATACCGATAGAACCCCAGATGAGAAGGGTTCGGCGACCCCATTTATCTACTGCGTAGAATGCAAGCGGCGTGCAAAGCGTGTTGATGAGAGCACTGAGGATAGAGATCAAGAAAGGGTTGTGGATCGTGCCAAGCGAAGTTAGGAAAATATTTCCAAAGTAAAAGATAAAGTTGATTCCAGTTAACTGTTGCATCATCTGCATAAGTATGCCAAGCAGGGTCCGGCGGATGTTGCTGCTGCCGTTCTTAATCGATCCCGTGAAGCAGTTGGCCCAGCCTCCCAAATAAGATGTGTTGGGGATAACCGACATTTCGTACTCGTGATTAGCGATAATCTCAGCAAGTTCGGCTTGGATGTATTCAGACTCGAGCGGCTGTCCACGAACAGAAGAAAGAGCCTTTGCGGCATCATCGAGTCTGCCCTTTTTAACAAAGTAACGTGGTGATTCAGGAAGAAAGAACAATCCGACAGCAAGAATCAAAGCCCAGGCAAATTGAAGACCAATTGGAATGCGATATGATCCGGTATCTTTTCGGTGCTTGGTGCCATTGACAGCTATGTTGGCGATCAGAATACCAATAGTTATGCAAAACTGGTATCCAGAGACGAGAGCGCCACGAACCTTTCGAGGTGCAATTTCCGACATATATAGGATAACTATTCGATTGATTAGAATCAAGTATTCATGCCAGACAATCCTGTGAAAAGCATACCAATGGCGGAGATAAAGCCAACACCGAGACCTGCAATGAATCGACCAGGTACCATGAGTCCAAGGCTAGTTGAAGCAATTTCGAGGATGCATCCCACTGTGAATATCAAACATCCCAGAATGATAGTTAGACGACGACCGATGAAATCAGCAACGTCGCCCGCGATTATAGCGCCAAAGAAGGTACCAGCGGAAAGAATTGAAGTGGTTAGAGATTGATCCCGAGCTGTAAGATGGAATTCGCCTTGAAGCTTGACGGCCGCATCCGATGTTCCTCCAGGTGGTACAGGGAGGCCGGTATATTGAGTAATGACATAGGGCATCGCCAGGACACCAGACATCCAGCCTGTGTCATACCCGAAGAATATGCCTCCGAAAGCAGCAAAAGCACAGATGAGATATGCCTTTACTGTAATAGGGGCTTCGATCCGGTTGAAGTCGGTCGTGCCATGGACGGGGATGGCACCTCCAGCCATTGTGAGGGATGTGCAAGGGAGAGTTATCGGTGATAACTACTGAGGCGTAGCTTGAAGAAGGGATCGAATTGAGCAATGGAGATTACCAATGAACAAGAAGCACGAGTGACTGTGTACAGAAGGGGGGATGGTGAAACTTATACTTGACCGAGTGAAGAGCAGCTATAAGGACCCCTTGTAATGCTTAGGTCTAACGTTCATCTAATCGCACCGGGGAAGACGTCTGCTTCTGTTGTTTGAGACTAGAGTCACTCCCCGGTCACGCTTGATATCAGCAGAGTAAGTTCGCATGGGTCACAGGCCTGGATCTAATCAAAATGAAATCCCTCTCTGCTCATAGACAAGCGCCAATAATGGAACGAGTTTGTTAGTTGGTTCAATAATCTCTAACTTCGTGGAGCGGAGTCTTCCAGAATAGTGACAAGTTTCTTTGCAGCGAAGATTTATGGTCTGCGGCTCGATTCTGGGTAGGAACCTAGCCGGTCGAGGACAGTATCTCCGTGCTCTCGCGTCTGGATGGGCTGGG
>QGML01001106.1:0-10829 GCA_007825375.1 Lachnellula willkommii
CGACCTTTACGCCACTATATATAAGACCCTATTCTCTTCTTCAAGCAACATTTTCCACATTGGAAGTTCTTGACACCACTTGAACACAGTCGCTTGATCTGTAAGTTACCACCTATCTACCCTCAAGCCGTCTCATTCCCAAGCATTTTTTGCCCTTCTCAGCTATTATTGTAAAGCCACCTAACGAGTTTATTAGTTTTTCCGGACTCCAGCTTGCTTGTTTGGCGTCTGCTGAATCATTTCATTCCGGCTGCGCTATTCCACCAGCTTTACCTCAAGCATAGTCATTCCAAGGCTATCCTTTGTACGCCGACGCCGACGCCACTCGCAATAGAGACCTCCAGCTCTTTCGTGCACATATTTTACTAGAAACAAGAACCGGTACGCTTTGACCAATGGCTTTTCTTACCAAAAGCCTCTGCCTTACCTTCTATTCCCCTCCGTTTTGCGATTTCGCATAGCATGAGCGCTGGCAATGCTACTTTAACTGAACCACCCCTTCATCTTCTACTGCACCTTGCTCGTACGGTCGTACCTTGCTAATATTCCAAAGAGAGCTTACCACCAACAACAGAAGTCCTCCCTCACGATGTCTACCCCAGCTGGACATTCCGGTCCCTATAGGGTCAAGAGCCATAATGGCACGTTGGCGGGTAGTGGACCTCTGAAACCCATCCCTGGTGCTTTGGGACGTGGAAACGCTCCAGCTCCTCGTGCCGCAACGGTCTTTGCGGCCAATGCTGCTGCTGCCGCACCTGCATCTACAAATGTCACAAATGTATGTATTCATATTTGAATTGACCTGTCTGTTCGCGCTAATATTCCTCACAGCATGTCAATCTCGCCCAGTCCCCTATTCGTACCCTTCCAACCCCACAATTGCGGCCCTCTAAACTCAACTACCGCCCCGACAAGAACAAAAAGGACGTGATCATCTCTTCGACAGGTATAACTCGCAACGCGAGTCGCTTTGTCGACACGATTTCCAACGGTAAAAACAAATATGTCGAAACCCAGGAGTTCGCCCCCAGCAAGTACAAAGTAGCGGCAGCCGTCCAGGACATGGATTCTTCCGAGCGTCAGGAATTCTGGTTCAAAAACCATGTCGAGATTCAGATCCCCATTGCCGCTCTTGTGCTTCCACATGGTGGAGATGAAATTTACAGGATCGTGAGGCACATGGACAGCCTTGGCGAGGCTTTCACGCATCATCTTGAGAACTTGTTCATTAACATGTCCTTCCCAACTGAGTCTACCCACGACTGCAGTACCAATATATACGAGGTACGAAGCATCAAGGCACTCCAGCCTCTCGTGGAAAAACTGAAGACCTTCAAGAAGTTGAAGTTCACTTGCGTCAATATCATCACTCGCAATAGCGGGGACACGCCTTGTCTTTGGGAGTGGCTTCAATATGCGGCTCCGTTTGGATATTTGCCATATCAATGGCACCTTTATTGGGTACCGGGTTTCCAGCAAGGTCGCATCCGCATCAATCCTGGGACCGCCAACTATCGCTATGTCAACGACCAGTTCAACGAGTACTACCGTCAACACGAGACATATCTTAGCTCGCCACAGACAATTATCCCTTCTGCATTTCTGCAGCAGCAGGTCCAGCAAGCTAACAATGCTGGCAACTGAACATGGCGCTTGTGGTGGAAATCCTTCGATATTTGATGTTCTTTGAGTTAGCGACGGAGACTTCATCCCGCATTATTAGAGTGCCTGTTGTACCTACCAGGACTTGACAATGGCGGAGTCTACAGCGCAGTTTTACTTCTTTTGCTGTTCTTGGATACTATTGCACATTACTGAGGTTGTTCTCCATAATTCTGATCATCAGCCCGGAGTTCTTTCAGAGGACTTACTTCTTTGCAGATTCTGGGTATACTTTGGACACTTGCTTCTTGGAGATAGCCCTTTGCATTTTTCCTACTTGCCATAAGCTATACCTTTGAAAACCACGGGATTTAGATATCTAAATTACTTTTCTTCATAACTTGGCTCTTGTAATTCTTCAAAGCAGTGATTCATATCTCAGTGATGCCCATCCGCTACTACCACCTCGTCTATCAGGTTCAAGAGCCCATCGATTTTCTATTCACCATATATTGCATCTATGCCTTGCTTTTGAATGTGAATACCTGTAGACTGACGACATTTCACATTCTCCATCCTGGGCGATTGACTGATCAATGGTCGGGGACAGGGATCTTCTTGCCTTCTATATAAATATCCAACATCAACGGCGAACATTGATTTTTTATCATCGGCAATCCAAGACAAGAACAATACCCCAAGTACTTGAGAGTTGACACGGTAAGAAACTTCAACTCAGCCCTTTCATTGTTCCTTTCTTCTGCCTCCTCCTTCTCGGCTCGAGACAAAGAGAACCAGTTAGTTACATCAGCTCCCTTTGACTACTTGCTAATCTCTTCAAAACAGACAAGTTTTGAATATCTTTTTGATCGTTTTCGCCTCTGTGCGTACCCTAGCTTATCCACACTCCATTCCGCCACCCCTGTCGTGCGTGTAAGGCTTTGAAGCACTCTATGTCTGTTGCTAATTCTTGTCTCTCCTTTTCAGTAAACCATAGAATCTCTCATCCTCACGATGGCATCACAAAACCAGAGAAGCGGTATGGGCCGTAATCTCAAGATTGGAAGACCAGCTGAACAGCCAGCATCAACTGTATGTATACCCTAACCGCGATTGTTGGGCTCTTTTAACATAAATGAACCAGCCCTCTTCAAGCACATCTCCTCATACTTCCAGCGGAGGCCCTTCATTTCGTCTCTTTAATCGACCCGACAAGTCAATGAAAGACGTCAAGATTACCTCCACCAGAATGATCCGCAACATCGTCCAAAAGGTCGAGAGAACCAATAGTGACGGATCCAAGTACTGGGTAAAGACGCAGAAGTTCGACGAAGACAAGTACGATCTCGCCGTCGACTTGGCCAGTATGAGCGAAGGAGCCCGACGCGAATTCTGGGACAAGAATCACGCCGAAATTGAAGTCAACCTAGAAGCACTAGGTACCGCAGACGGAAAGACAGAAATCGCTCGCCTTATCCTTATGATGGACAGACTGAGTCCCGAGTTCTTCTACCACGCCCAGAACGTCTTCGTCAACCTCCTCTTCCCCGAAGGCGATACAGTACACCTGCCTCTCAAGCCTTTAACGAAAGACGATCCTACCGGCCTACAAATCCTCGATCTCCCAACCGTTGCTGCCTTGCTTCCCTTGGTGGAGAAGTTGAAGAACTTGAGAACGACGCGGCATTTTGCTGTCACCATCCACGATCCGTCATGGACTGACGAGACTCCCTCCTACACAATGTTAAATCATGCGGTACCGTTCGCCGACCTGCCTTTTACGTGGCGCTTGGATTGGGTGGCTCTTTGGTTTAAGAAGCCTGAGAGGGTTAGTCGGGCTTCGAATAAATACATCGAAGACCAGCATAAGAAGATTGTTCAAGAGGGCAAGGGGAAGGAGAATCTAGACAGTTGACCGCAACGACCATAGACTGGGGATTGGACTTCGCTCTCTTTACGCGACGAGTAGTTTAGCCACAGAAACTCAGCCTTACTAGGCTCTTTCTTTTTGGTTTCTCTTTTGAGTCAGCCTGACTCACCGGCATAGCATATTCTATTTTCTTTCGGTTGGCTTAGACATACAGGCATTATCACTTTAACATAACCAACGTATTACGCATTGAATCTCCAAGTGTCTTCCTCCAATCTTTATTATGAATACCAACATGTCAATGTAATTGAACAATTGCTCATAGAGCGAAGAATTGCAAATTGTTGGCTAAGTCATTCATTCGCTTAGCCTCTTTCTGCCTATACTGCTCCCACCTACACTTAACCAGAAAACTGCGCCACTTGCCTCCAACTAAGTGGCAATTTGACCAAGAGGCATTGAATGGAGTATTTCCTCACCTATACATATATACATCCAAGTATTGAAGCTCGTCATGACGTTATATTTACAGATTCACACCTTGGTTTCCCCGCTAATTGGGCTCTCAAGAGCCCGCAACCCTGCCAGGCAGACCAGGGAGACGTGTGAATTCGGAAAGGGAAAGGTGGCTAGTCGACTACAGATAGGTATAAAAGGCCCTCTTGCCCGCAAAATTTTCCTCTTCTTCAACATCGAGATTTTCCTCATCCACAAGATTTCGACCACAGCATCGCGACTTCTTCGACTGCCCAAGACAACTTGCCTGGCTCTACCTACCTGTACGTTGCTCTTCATTCTTAGTTCTACATCTCTGGATTCTCAAGTCCTGGTGGTCCTACCTCTCGTACTGCGTTGTACCCTAGGCAGAAGCAACTGCTCCTGCTTTGATTCCAGTTACTAATCTCTCAACATAGGCACTTGCCAACACCGTGTCGACAATTTGCAACACTGCGCTCTTGATCTTTCGTCCTAGCCCTCATATCTAGAGCATTGATCATCGAGTAAGTATTCACGTCCTATTTGTGGCTTCACAAGCCTTATTGAATTATTAATCTGGATTCAAGTTCAACTCTGAGGTTCTATGCGCTAACACATTGCCACTGTTAGAGCTCATCTCGGAACACCTGACTGATATCTACGATGTCGGACTTCAGACCAGCGACCTTTGCCATCATGGCCCCTGCCCCAGCCCCACCATCGCCGCCAGGATCTGAGACCACAGGCCAACACACCTCAAGCAGTGCTGCCAAAGCCACTAGTCGTAAGGGTGTTGGACGTGACCTGAAGCTAGGCAGAAAGCCTGGCACGACCGAACCGAGTCTGGGTTGGGTTTCCAAGATTCATGGTCACTGCAATTTAGCAGGTAACCAGGTAATCACTGGTACCATGAACAACAAGCAAGCTCAAGCTAGCGAGGTAAGCAGCATGACAACCATCAAGTTGATCCTATCTAACATTTTCTTTTCTTAGCATGATCCTTTACCTCCGGCAACGACATCTGCCAATCCCGATCGGAAGCCTCGTCGCAGCAATACTCGTAGGCCTAAGAATGCCACACGGGCTCCATTGCCACCACGCTTGATTTACCGACCCATGCGAACGAAGAAGGATGTTATCATCGCTTCTGCGGGTGTAACCCGAAACATCGTCGAGCAAGCTGGTCAACCTAGCGAGGATGGCAAGTTTCATTGGGTTAGCACGGACAAGTTCCACCCAGAAACATATGACCTTGCTGCCGACCTTATGAGCATGCCTATGGCCGAGCAAAAGGTATTCTGGACGAAGAATTATACCGAGATCGATCTCACGGTCGCTGATCTTGCTGTCGGCGGCCATGGAATCGCCCAGGTCCTTGCTAATATCGACCAATTCGGCCGGGTCTTTACCGAGAACAATCTACGGCTGTTTATCAACATTGACCTTTCGGGTCCAACGACTGCTAGACCTCGAGGAGCCTGTGTTCTTGCAGTGCCAACGATTGCTTCGCTTGTCCCCCTCGCGGAGAAGATCAACACATTCCAGGCCCTGGAACGTTGCGTAGTGACCCTCTACACACCGGCTGACAACTATCTCGATTGGCAGTGGCTTGACCACGCTGTGCCATTCAAGTGTCTCTCGTTTTCGGTGGAGTTTATGTGGAAGCCAGAAGGGTTGCCCCAGCAAGGAGTTCGTGGTGAACACCTTCACCACTTGAACTTAGAGTGGGCTCAGGTCAAGAAGGAGCTGGCGGCAAAGGCGGATAAGAAGTATAAGGCTTAGCAAGACCACACCCATGCTTGTTAAGAGCCTTGCACTTGACATTTTTCTGTTGCGCGCTGCTCGGGGACATATTGGTTTGTTTGCCGGTTAAGCGAGATCCGTTGGGGAAAAGGGGCGAGGAGTGTTCCACCAAATTTGGCTATTAGAGAAAAGGCTAAGTTTCCCAGGGTTGTTGCCTTATAACCTAATTTAGAATAAAAAGAGATACATAATCCAGTCAAGCACCTTCTTTTGTCTGCAGTTGAAGATGAGAATACTCACGTGACAATGCCAATTATGAATTGAAAGGATCACTTTAATATAAACATGTTTTGGCCTCATGTGAGGCTTCAAACTTTATATTGAATAAGTATATAGGGCAGCAAGTATCCATTAACACTTGAAAATTACACTTCTCGTGCTATTACATCCCCTACAGTTCGCCAATTATCGTTATACGGTTATAAGCATGGCCCCACAAGTGAAGGAAAGACATCACAATTACATATAGGAACGCTATGTGCAGTATAGCTTGGCACGTAGACAAAATATGCGATGGTCGACGATATAGATACGCTCAGACTGATGACTTCGACGACGATGACGACGACTACGATCTCGTCGTGGATCTGAGAACTTGAGAAGTATGGATCCTGTCAACGCAAAACGATTTTGGAATGAAAACGAGGTCGATATTAACGTCGACATGGTAGATTGCAGTTTCGATCATCCATTAATCATCTGGAAGATAGAGAAACTCAAGCACGATTTCCTCGCACATGTTCGGAAACTCAACATCACTATATACCTTCCGGAGCTCAGGAACCAAATTCCGGACCCGTCTCCGGTCTCGATATCCATGGGATACCAAGTATCAAAGCCGTGGCGTCCTTAGCGGATACGCTCAAGGTTTTCCGATCCGTGGAACTGTGCGTCGTTACTATAAGCTCCAGGTTCCTTACTGTACCTCACCCGCCACCTGCATAACGGCTGGCTGCAGCACGCGATACCCTTCGAGGATTTGCCGTTCCCGCGCGCACCGTTTCAGCTACCACGACGACGTGATGAATGCGTGTTCCTAATCCTATCCCGGGCTCGTCCCTGGCATATATCGAAGAATAGGTGCGAACTAACGGAGATTCGGAGGCGCCGGACAATGATACGGAGTAGAGTCTTGGAATAGGAAGCCTTTTGTGTGGAGTCTTCGAGTATGTATTCGTTTCATCACCTGCAGCATGTAAGCAAGCAGCCGAAGATATCTGCATAGGCTACTCGAGTACGGAGTACGGAGTACGTCGCAATACAGTACAGTACGGAGTACTGTACCGTACTAACTCACTACCAAGGTATTTTTGCTTCTCGCTTATATAGGGCCTATAGCGATTGGCTCGCTAGCTCATGTGGATGCAATTAGCATTACAGCTAAGAAGTACCTTGTCTGCTAATCTTAGTGGTAGCGCTACCTAAAGAGGGAGCTCCGGTACCTCCGGTTGTTTATATTATTAGTGCTTTGTTAATATTTATATGCTTCACCAATCGGATTGCTTTCATCCCAGGAGAGTAGAGTGGACCAGATAAAACGTAAAAGCAGACTTTCCCTCGATTAGACCAATTAGAAGCCTCCGTTTAGACCCTAGCACGCCCTAGAACAAGCCAGAAGCAACAAAAAAATACCTTGGTGGTGAGTTAATACGGTACTTGCAAACCCTGGCTTTTCATACTCGAGTACACGAATGAGGGGAAGTGTTGAGCAGTTTAGTTCCACCCCTGCAAGGTGGGGGTGGATACAGGGCTGCACAACGGGTGGCGTTTTCGCGGGAGCTGGGCTGCGGCACTACTGACAAGTACCGGATCAGCTGGCTTGGCTAGTGACCAACACCTTGAAACAAAGACTGCCACCAGTCTCAAAATCCGCAAATGGTGATCTAATAATGATATAAAGCTTTCTCTGAGTGCGTGGCCAGCCTTCTGCAGTGATACCGCCTAGTCTGTATAAACATCATGCGAGAACAGGCCCGGCGGAATTACCCTCGAGTTGTTTATTAATAGCGCCTCTTGCCCGCCGGCTACCTCCGTACCTAGGTAAGTAGGATGGATGCCGATCCTCGAATGCCGAGAGATCTTCTAATTAAGGGAAGATGATGCTCGTAAGGAGCACATTGCGCAATACTTGTAGGGAATTTAGGATTTGATTTTGGCTTGAAAATAAAGAATTACGGAGTCGAGGAAGAATCAGCTCTACCTAATAATGCTTTGGTGGCCTTGAATCGGCCAATATAGAATTGGATTTAGAATGTTCCAGCTCCTGTGGACTTTACTACGTACCTAGGTAGGTCAGACGAACGCTTGCTGGTGATGCAGAAGTCAGCTGCGGCACCCCCGCGCCCAAGGAGCAGACCTGGGCCCTACCTAGGTAGCTTTAAATTACTAGTAAGTACGGTACTCAAGCACGTACGTGCACCCTAAAAAAAACAGCGCAAATACACTAAACCTGGAAAGTTTTTATGACTCAATAACTTTACGATGTATACCTAGGTAGTTTATATGTCTCTAATAGCAGAGGCTTAAAGTCCTTAAGTATTTGCAATTATACTCCGTACACGCTTTAGTATCTTGCTCGCTAAATTTATAGGGTGCGGCATCCCTGCACCTATTAGTGTATGTATCAACGATTTTAGTGATAAAGGGACCTTTATGTTTGCACGCAACCCCAGATGCCAAGATGCAGCTTATTGTTTATGCAGTGCCAAGATTGAGGATCAGCTGTGATCCTACTGCTTTTAATTTCGTGAGAGCATAAGAAGAGGCAACCCCACGGGCTAGAAAAACTCGAATCTACAGCTAACAACAACTCTTCCAATTCTCGATCGAACTTCGTTGCCAAATATGGGTTTCTTCAAGTATGGGTCTGCGTTGCTACTTCTTCTTGTGTCCCTCGGCGAATCTTCGATAATACCCAGAGCAAATGATGCGGCCCCTGACTATGATGTCTTGGTGATTGGCGGTGGGCCTTCCGGACTCAGTGCCTTGAGTGGCCTGGCCCGAGTAAGACGCAAGACATTGTTGCTTGATTCCGCAGAATACCGCAATGAATATACAAGACATATGCACGATGTTATTGGCAATGATGGCAAGTTCTCCCACGTATCTGCTCTAAGCTTGAACTGAGCCCTAACAAAAGAGCAGGCACTGTCCCAGCGGTATTCCGCTACAATGCCAGGGAGATGATAGCCAGATATCCCACAGCCTATATGAAGAACGCAACAGTTACATCGATTGATTCGATCAACAACGGGTCATCGTTCGTCACGACCGATGCCAATGGCACGACCTACTCGAGCCGCAAAATCATCCTTGCCACTGGCCTCAGCGACGTTCTCCCAGATACCCCAGGCGTCAAAGACGCGTGGCAACGGGGCATCTTTTGGTGCGACTGGTGTGATGGATATGAGCACCGTGACCAAAAATTCGGCATCCTTGGCTCGATCGTGGATAGCGTCGGCAGTGTCATAGAGTCCGAGACGCTTTTTCACGACATTGTTGTTTTTGCAAATGGGACTTACACGGATGAGAATGTTGCAACCTTGAACACGAACCGTCCGGGCTGGGTGACACAGTTCCAAAAGTACGGGGTAGTCATCAATAATGCAACCATCACAAGCATTGACCGACTCCAAGATGGAGCGGTAGTACATAACGTAACCACTGACTCGGAATACGACAAGTTTCAGGTCAACCTTGCTGATGGAAGCGCCGTTGAACGGGACGCCTTCATCACCAACTTCCCCGAAATCCAGCATTCGACTCTCGGCGCATCACTCGGCGTGCAGGTTTACGGGGAGAAAATGATTGTGGACGCCGGCAGCATGAGAACTGCTGCAGTCGGAGTCTTCGCAGTGGGAGATGCAAATAGCGATAATGCCACAAACGTGCCACATGCAATGTATTCTGGCAAGAAAGCTGCTGTTTACGTACATGGTAAGTACTACTACATTAAGCTTCCTGTCAAAATTCTTGTACTGACAACTACTTTTACAGTTGAAATTGAGAAGCAATATGCTGCAACGTTAGTTCAGAAACGAGAAGAAGAGAATATTCATGAGAGAATGGGCAATGACTTGGAAGACCTGTGGAAACGGTTATCAAGCGATTGATTTTAATGACCTAAACTGCTACGATAGACGGCTGTAGCAACACTTTTTCACCTGAGAATAGTATCGAGTAACCAGGCTCATATAATCTAAAGAAGCTAAGAAATAGTTTCATTCATTTTGAACAGTTAATTGTTATGAAGACCCTCCACAATACATGAGAGTGTGTGAACTGACAAAGAAGCTTCCAACCTGGTGGGAAAGCGTTGTAAAAAACGAAGCGGATAAATTTCATTTTCAGACAAGAAAAGTCTGCTGGTACTTCAGATTATCTACTGGAAATGCTATTTTGGGCGTATTAGAGCAAGTATAAGGGCTAAAAGTAGAACAAATATGATAGTTAGGGTAGAGAAAGTATAAAAGAGCAAGTTAAAGGGGGGTGACTAAAAATACGTACGAAGGTTGCTCCTACTAGGTCTTTTTCTACGCTAATTAGATAGATCCATCTATTTCTCCTAGCGTGTTTTTTCTTTTTCCTTTTTTGACCCCGTACCCCGGCTAAAAGGGAAAATTCTTAGGGCGCTAGCGCTGGCAATGTGCTTCTATTGCATATGAGGGGGATAAGAGGGCTGATTCAGCCTTCCGACCTTTAAATTAGACGGCATGATCCATACATATACTATCGCTTCTACTTACTTTAGTACTACGATAACCAATGTCCTCATAAATGAAATATAGAACACTATACCGTTCACTCCAGACGCGGAAAAATAGAGCTTATAGTTAAACCAGTGTAGCTAAAAGTTAAACTAGTGTAGGATTTCTCCACCTTTAATAAAGTTAAACTAGTATAGAGATCCCTATTCCAAAAGTTAAACTAGTATAAAGAATACACGCTAAACATGCGTATACGTAGGGAAGATATAATATAATACGCGTAAAATATACTATATATATACCTAGCATATACTTAATATATACCTAATTAAACCTAACTGCATTTCTGCGTTTTTTACTTCTTCTCCCTT
>QGML01001107.1:0-10820 GCA_007825375.1 Lachnellula willkommii
AGCCGTAGATCCAGGCACTGCAGTTGCCGTGGCGTCTACAGCCAACACTCCGCAAGCAGGCCCATCCCAGAACACTTCCCCCCTCCCAATCGCCACCATCGACAGCATAACCATTTCCCGCGACCTTTCTTCAAACATCATCATCAGCTCACAAACCATTGTTCCCGGTGGTCCAGCAGTAACAATAGGAATCCAAACCCTCAGTCTCGCACCCTCCGCAAGCGCAATAATCATCAACGGAATCTCGACCACCGTCCTTCCAATCCCAACAGCTTCTCAGAATGTAGCAACTTTTGCCATCGGTTCCCAAATAGCCACAGCAGGCGGAGCACCCATAACAGTCAGCGGAACAACATACAGTCTCGCACCCAGCGGGAACACCATACTAATCAACAGCATCCCGTCCTCCTTGAAGTTCAGCCCCGCAGCCGTGCCAACGTTGACACCCCACCTCCTCACCTCCAACACCGCCACGCTCCTCCAAATCGGATCCCAGACCCTCCTCCCCGGATCCCCAGCCCTCGTCGTCTCCGGAACAACATACGCGCTTGCCGCCGGCGGAAGCGCCGTTCTCGTCAACGGCGTGACGTCGTCTCTGGCTCCCCCGGGGTTACACATCGTTTCCTCTGCCGGCACCGCGCTCCTGCTCGTGGGTTCGCAGACGCTGCTCCCTGGATCCACGCTCGTTGTGTCGGGTAAGACGTATTCCCTGTCTCCTTCGGGGGCGGCTGTTGTTGTGGATGGGACGAGCCAGTATTTGGTTGCGGGCCAGACGCTTGTTGCTGGCGGCGCGGCAGTGACGGTCAGTGTGACTGTTCTTAGTCTGGCAACAGGTGGACAGAGTGTTGTTGTTGGCGGTAGTACGGAGGCTGTGGCGAGTTTCCTGGAGACGGCGACTTCGGATGGTATTGGGGGCGCGATTGTGTCGATCGGAGGCTTTGGTGGGGGAGGTGCGAGTTCGACGGCGGCGGGTGGATATAATCAAACGTACTTTACGGGTGGGGTGGGGAGGAAAGATGCGAGAGAAGTCGTGGGTGTGGGTATTGTTTGGATTGCTTGTTTAGGAGCGATGTGGATATTATGATAAATGTAAATAGAGAGTTCAATAATGATACTTATGAGGTAAAAATATATCCTGATACTAGTTTTATAAACTAGTCATTCTCGTTCTTATATTATTAGCTTATACCAGCATTTAAAGATATTTGAAACGCTAAGGTTTTGCCAAAAGGTTTGGGCCTTCTCAGTAGCAATATTTTGAATAAGCCATTGTTTGTCGAACCGACTTTCTCGCTGGCTGCCCAACCTCCATTCCACTGTTCCATATCATCTCAAAGCTCAACGGTGTTCTCCAAACTACAAGTGGTTAGAGACAGGATCGTCCTGATAAAACCTCTTTCGCTCCAAGTGATAGACTGAAGTTGGGAACTTAGGGTGGCCCAAACAGCGGCTCACTCAATCCAAAGGACTTGAAAATCTCCACTTCAAACGACGCCTTCTTTGGTGTGTAGAAATTTGAATAGTGGCTCCTCTAAGAGCCTGATCGTATAGGGCGGAGGGGGTGTTCGAATCTTAGCTAGTGCTGTTGGAAGCTCCGCCATGGTGATGTCTTTTGACTTCTCCGCCTTCGTTGCAAATTCATCAGAAGATTTAGCTACTGTGCGATATAGCCTTGTTGCTTCTGGATGGGTGTATTATCTCCTGGTAGTTGTTCCCTGGGTTGACGGATTACTCGGGGTTCGGCTTCTGCAGCTCTGGCTTGCGCTCGACGTGCCTTCTTGCGTTTGTGGTGGGCTGCTTGCTCCTCAGGCGTGCGCCGCGATCTGATACTTCCTGCGCCCTTCTTCTTCTGCCTCCCGTGTGTGCCCACCTCTCCCAAGCCCATATTGCCTATCTGTGCTGCCAATCCTGCATCTTGTGCTTGTGCACCCTGAAAGTAGCCTTGTTGGATGTAGCCTTGTTGGGTGTAGCCTTGTTGGGGTGGGTAGCCTTGTTGCTGTTGCTGCGGTTGTTGGTAAGGTGTTCTCATTTGGGGAGTACCGTATGGTTGGTTCTGGCCCTGTGCTTGGGGATTGTATGCGCCAGGTTGCGGCTGAGCGGGGCTGCTAGTGATTTCTCGGGCCCCTGAAACCTGAATTGTAGGTATGTGACCAGAAATATCGCTGTCAACCAGCTTTTTGACGGGTAACCGATTTGAAGTAGCTTGTGGTGGGGTGGGTTTTGAGCGAACGGAATCTGCGCTGGGTTCAGATTGAGAGTTACCTGGGTCTCTGAGAATTTGTGTTTGAACATCACTTTCTGGCCCTTGTGGATCTGAATACAGGCTTCTTTGTGCCTCATGATCCTCCTGATCATTATTGCTAGTTCCATTTGACGCTTGCTGATTCGGTTCTTCAGCCACCAACTTCTCATCATCATTTTCAGAAAGATCAGGCATAGCCTCGGGCCTAGGTAGGGATGTATTTGTGAGACGGAAACTGGAATTCTTCCACCAAGGGAGCCGATCACTGGCTGACTGAATGGCCGCCTCGTCCAAGATTCCACTCTGGTCCAATCTCATCATGTATGCCTGCAGAACATCCATATGGCGATCGAGAGAATCGCTGCGGAAGCCTCTAGAAATCATCTCAGTGTGGAAGCGTCTCCACACGTTCTTGTCATCACTTGCATATGTAGACAATGACAGTTGAGAATCAAGGGCGGACACAGACCCTAGCCGTTGCGCAACCCTCGCATCGGTGGCAATGTTTAAGACGGCTTTCCTCATATCTTCGAATCCGTCCATGCGATCCAGTACTTTATTGAATCCCGCCTCGACTCTGTTATCAACTTTCTCGGTAGCGGCGAGTTGCAAAGAATCCAGGAAGACAGCTAGCATCGAGGTATAGGTGACGATCTTTGCACGATATCTACCTAGCTCTTCCAGCTCTGCGCCGAATCGCATCCGATGCCAGAATTTCCTCGGCCGACTGCCTTCAACTCCATCTTGTAGACTGCTATACTTTGCGAGCAGTTGGCCAAGATTGTCCAGAACCCCACGACACCCGTCAGATATAAGGAGCAGATTCGAGGCGGCGGCCGAATTCTCACGAGCTAGACTTGACTCCGGTCTCGTTACCTCTTTGTGGACGGACTTCAGAACACCATGCAGACTCCGAACTTCAGTTGCAATTTCCAGATATTCACCACCGGCTTCCTTGCAGTTGCGATATGTTTGATGGGCAATTTGAGCGAGTAGGACAATATCGCCAATCGAGAAGCCGAAAGACATCTTGGGTTATTTTGGCTGGTTGGGATATGCAAAGCATCTGAGTGAGACATACCTGGGGTTGGGAGCCTTATAGGTGACGGGCATTTGCTCGGCTAGCCACATTATGTTGGCTTTTTAATCACCTGCTTGGGGAGGCGCAGTGCCCCGTCAAGGAACATGCTGGATTTGGCTGCTTACATAGAAGGGTTCCCTGGGCAACCGATCAGCATCCGCAACCGATCACGTTATAGATGCTTTCAGGCTTTAGCCCTATACTTCAGGCTATATCACCCTAAATCTCTACCTACCTACTGTATTAGTTAATATAAAGGACCCTGCTAACTTTCCCGAGGGGGTAGACCTTAGCTAGGACGTGGTATTATTTATAATGTGCTAGCTAGCGTAGGACATTAAAAGTCAACTATATAGTCTTCTGCTAGGGACTAGTCTTATATCCTAACTATCAGTTGCGGGTGCTGATCGGTTGCCCAGGGAACCCTTCTAAGCCTCATATTCTAACAGAACACTCTTTGACCTAACTATTCTTTTTAGACAGAAAGAGATTTCCAGCATATTTTTCAGTAATATGAAGTAAAAAGGATTGATAACTTCTACTATCCCAGATCAAAATTATAAAGATATCGAGAATCAGGCCGAGGGTCTTTGCGGCACATGGTATAAGCCTTAAAATCTGCACGATCGAGGTGAAGTGCAGGCTAGGGCTGAGGCTGAGGCTGAAGCATGCACAGCCTGCACCCCCCCAGTCATCGCAAGACAAACTCTCGGTCTCCGGTTCTCGCCGCAAAATTATCAGCCGCATACTAATTAGATTTTGAGTTTTGCTTAAAGGTTTTAAAACTGAATATATAAAGTGTGTAGTAGGTTAAACAGCCGAAAAAGTGTTCTCGAGCTTGCGCTTGGTAAGAGGAGCTGTGCTAGACACCGATTCCGACCTCTCGCCCTCTCCAGGATCCACCGACAGCCCCCTTGCGGTAACAGTAGTCTGTACCATCTGCATCTCCCCAAGCTCATTATCCCATAAAGAGCCTCCAACTACCGGTGCCGCCTTTGCCACCTTACTCCGCGGCACATTCCCCATAACTTGGGGATTCGAAGACGGCTTTTTGCCCATGACCTGCCTCACCAGCGGCTTCAGCATCGGGATGGAAGCACATATTATACCTAGACTAGTCTCGAGCGTGGTCCAGATGGCAAAGGAAAACGAATCCCACTGCGCAAGCTTGGGATTGAGGAATTGGTAGGCCACGGAGATGCGCGTCAGAGATGCGCAGGCGTCGAAGAGACCGAGGGTTAGGACGAAGACAAGCCCGCACTTCTGCCGCATGGGCAAGGTCATCTTGATCAAGTGAGGCACGACTAAGGCGATGAGCCATAGATCGGTTGTGGTGTGAAGGATCGCGGAGGCGGTCATGATGGGGTAGTATTGAAAGCATCGTCCCACTTTAATATCGAACTCGTAGTGGCCGGTCTGAGGGTTGCAGACGAAGAAAGACATCGGCAGCAGAACCGCGCCGTACAGACAGACGAAGCCCATGGTAGACCAGATGAGGATCCGTTGCAGATGGAGCTTCAGGATCCGAAGGTAGAAGAAGAGGATGCTGAGTTTGGTGAGGATGAGGCATAGTTGGTAAGTAAATATTGTACCGAAGGAGACTTGGATGGCGATGGCTTGAAACTTCAATGGGATGTCTTTGTGTCGGTGGCCAAGGCCGTATTGAGTCTCGACTCCGACGAGGGCGATGACTGCAATCGAGCAAAGCCATGCTATGAGTATGAAGCCATCATCCCAGCCCCAGTTTCTGATCAAGAAGCGGGAGTAGAATCGGCCAAGTACGATGAAACTGGATACGACTCCAGGAATTATAATTCCAGCCAGGATATCGGGGACATTTGAGTTTCCTCGAAGCTGCGGAAACAAATTAGCAGTTGACCAGGCTAAAAGCGAAGAAGCGGCGTACAAATTGAGGATACACTGTCATGATTGTACGGGCTTCGATACCAGACCTTTTTATACGTTTCAAAGCGGTGATTTGAGTAATGGAGAGTTCTTGGTATTCATCTTACAATCTCCCCGTGGAAGCCGCGAGTTATATACCCATCTACTTCCAAACCCCCATTACTTCCGCGTCTTTGTGTACTACACATCTAGAAGTTGTACCCATGTCCCCACGGTTTCAAATAAGGAGGTGTAAGCAGCTGAGACCATATCGTGAACCGTATCATCTAAGCTTTGATTATTATCCAGGGCAGCCCTTCCCGCAGCTGGGGTGGTACAAGCCTGTCAGCGAGTCAGATATAGGGACCTCAAGAAAAGCAGACCCAAACATCCAATGCGCATCTTGCCACAAATAGCAACTTTCAATATAAAAGCTGTTATACGGTGTGCGCAAATTTTTTGGGCGATGTTCTGTTGTTGTAATTGGTCCATTGAGGGGTTGACAGTCCTGTGTGTCTTTGTCAGCTTACGAGATGCTGCAGTAGCAATGCGAAAAGGCTATCGAGGTGCATGTGGTGCGGTCTCCATGTGGTGTACAGTTAATAGGTTGGATATCGAAATTTCAGCGGTGGGTTATCTTTAGCATCGGTGGTCGTTGTGGAGGGGGTAGAATAGGGTGGTAGCGGTTCAAGATTTTGGGAGGGGTGGAGGGGTGGGGTGGGGTGATTGATCTGCTAAAATGCTTCACTTGCGATTTTCTCTAACAATGCTGGGCTGTGGAAAACTGGGGTTATATCTTACCAAAAAAAGCCCCAAATACCTGAAACCTAAACATTACACATCTTTGTTGGTTTTAAATGACGCCTAGAAGTCCCCATTCATGCCCGACAATCAAGTATTTCATCCGGGAACCTTAACTGTCTGGCCCTCCTCCCTGACAGGCTTGGTACTGTGGTGGAGCTTCTTGACCGCTCTCTTAGGTGACACATGATAGTTTTGCTCTATTGTCTAGTGGTGGCATCCTGTATCGCGTACCCAGGGGATGGGTTCGCAGAGATAGGTCGTCAATGCCGAAACTTAGCGGTACTTATGTGTATAATTATGCGGAAGATGACTACCGGTACCTGAAAATATCAAACTCTCCCTGCTTTTGAAAGAACTAGCAGGTTGGAAATTTGATCCGATCGAGGATGTATAATGATTTCGTCTTCCCTAACAGATATTTCCCGGTGCTGGATCATCTCGAGGGCCCATTTTGGTTTGGTGCTGAGTACATACAGTGGCTAGATATACCTCTCGATAAAAGCTGCGCCGCAAGCGTTGTCCAACCAAGGATAGAAGAGGAAGTTGACGAAATAGGAGTCCGTATAAAGGTCTCTGAACCTGTTCTGACTATTCCACTTAATCTGTCTACAGTAGATGTATTCGGCCAAATTGCTTCCATTGTCACCACGGAAGGCTTGCGAGGCTCCTATAGCCTGGCATGAGATATGGAAGGTGGAGGAATGTTATTCTTCAAGGATTGACGTTACCTGCTAAGATCTCAGAAAATGCGAGGGTCGAGTATATTAGAACAACATTTGGTAGCCAAGGAAGCATTTGGTACATACGAATTGCCTGGTGTTGTTAATTTTACGTTTTGCTATGGGAAAGCAATTATAACTGTGAATTCGTCCAAGACTCAAACGCCCACAGGCTCCCAATCTTCAATGCGCGAGAGCCCTTATTGATATTTATTTCCAAACAGATTACACATAAATCCCATTATTAGAAGAGGAGCTATTAAGCATAGATTGTTGCCTCTTCCGTCGATGCTAAGCAAAAAGTCTTCAGTCCCACGAACTTTCTCCTTTTTGGCTGAACTTGACGAATCGCTTGCATTATACAACAGCGCCAGAAATATTTATATGCTTAGACCCATGAAATGGATGTGAGATATGCAGGCATAAATAATTTTGAAAGATTCAATAGTCGGGAAGACGCGAGGAGCTATTCAGACCTCTGATTTACAAGGATTCTATCATCGCACTTGGGCGTTTATTTAAATTTATGGCTTATCTTTGTACAGTTATGGTATTTCCGGAGCGCGAAATACCTGCCATCAGGCCTAATTGTTATGTTTTGTGAACATCGAGCGACGGCAGAGACCACTATCTAGTTTCCTAACCAAATGGTAGTAAACTGGACGGATAGCCATGCTTTTGCAGGCTTCTTCTACACCCGTCAGTAACCGTCCTAAGAAAATAATTCCTTTGACAATTGAAGCTACTTCCAACCTCGTTTCATTCAATTAATCGTGAACAATACGCACTTCACTATGGCCGGAGCACATCTCTCTACTCGCAATCCTCCTCCTGCTGCTTCCAGGCACTAGCACTTTAGCATCTTGTTCCTCAACCTTCTATCCCCCATCCACGACCTGCTAACGCAGATGACTTTGATCTCAATCAGCGCCATCGGTTATTTGCGCGGAGTCCCTGCTATCTGGCCTAAACCGAGGTTCAAAAACATAGCCTATGAATTGGGGTAACCTGGATCACCGATTGGGCAATGGGGCGTGGTATTAGGGCAGCTCTGTAACCACCACTGGCCACAAACAGTATCTATCGAACCACTGTTATACGGGCAATTATCAACAATTGCTTGCTGTGGCAAAGAACAAAGATCCAGCTGCAGCTGAGACAGCCCCCCTTCCAGAAATGCTTGCAGTCATTTGGGGCATTGGGGTCAACTGTAATCCCCGACTGTAGGTAATTGCTCCCGGTCGGAGTATCGTCACCACCATGCCAATGGCCCCTCCACTCTGCCATAGTACCGTTGCAGATATCGCGTAAACCGGGCGACATGCCGCCTGCAATGATTTTAACGACTTCATCGTCCGACCCCGCGGGTCCTTTATTGCCCGAATGCGTGGGAAAGCATTTGGGTGACTCGGTTGGTGTGGGATTGAGCGCCGTGGGGGTGATGGTTGAGAAGGTGGTGGTTTCGTCACAAGCAATGTAAGTTGTGCCCGAAGTGCTTCTTGTAAGAAACCCAACCATCGTTTCGCCACATTGGCAAAAAGAGTGCATCGAGGCAGGCTGGCTAAGAGTAAGGGACGTTCTGATTTAAATTAGTAGCTATCGCGTTGGGTGGTGATTTACTTACGAAGTAACAACACAAGCCGTGTTGATCGAGGTTGAGTGCGTCGTCAGCGAAATCGTCTGCGTTGGCAACGCTGGGAAAGCACAGAAGCTTGTTGTTGAACCGCCGATCGTTGCGAATGGCCCATGGCCGAAACAGTAGCACCAAGATGAAGGATCGTTGTTGAAGCCATCCTTTTCGTTACTGAGCTCGGTGCACTGTGGAGGAGGCAGCGTAATTTTTGGAGTAACAGACGTGGAGTTATAGGTCGGAGAAGTCTGGTTCCTGAACAGAGGGCTTGTATGATAGACCTCGTGGGGATTGGGCAGAGGAGCTCCACTGGAAATCAGTGATGCGTTGAGGGGAGTATAGTCCCAAGCAATGCCCGCTTCAGTTGTATTTAGACGGGTCGCACTCGAATATGAGGATGTTTGGGAGGGTGTGGTAGTTGGAAGAAAAGAAGTAACTGGAGGGTCAGCCGAGCATGTATAGAACACACCGAAGAAATGAAGAATAAGTGATGAGTATTGTATGGAAAACATCCTCTTTAAAATCATGAGTCTTTACGAGCAGCTGTGAATTCCTAGGTGTTGTGAGGCTTCATCTGTCCTTACATAACATTGCTAAATTCATATATCCAATAAAAGGATCAGTCCCAATCTCTGAGCCACTGCTTAGGCTTTAAAGGCCAAAATTACCCTCATGACCATGATCTGATCACAATCTCAAGGCAGAACACTAACATAACATTCCTTCAGGCACGCACGGGTAGGCAGAGCAGATACGAGTTGATAAAGTCTTTGGATCACACCCATCTATATGAGGACACTGTGTTGACATTGCTTGGCACGTTGGGGATGGAAGGATGAGGCTATGTTGTTGTGAGCGACATAATATGTAAAATGTTGGTGATAAAGGACGCATTTGAGAATTGGCATGTGCGAACGAGCAGCTGTGAACGAGAATCATCCGAGTACATTCCTTGTTCAGTTTAGCATATGTAGAATAATGTTATTTGAAACGTAGGTGGTGGAATACTATTTAGGATGCGTAAATCAAATTGTCTAACCATGCCAACAACATTCAGCGATCTTTTAAAGCTTATTAGCAGCATACAAGAGGCAATGGCATGATTATATAAGCATGCGGTTACTGTACCTGCGGATTGGCTGCGCCCTCCACGCCTCCAACATCACATCTATAATGTTGGTAACATGAAACCTGCCAGCCCCCTTGGTCAAATTCCCTTTACATGAGTTTCCCCAACTTGACTTCTCTCACGATATCTTTTCTAATAAAATGATGGAAGCAACCTCAAAATCCATCTTGTTTTTGAAACTATTGCTAGTGTCACTGATCCCATGCACATTATCCCACGCACTAAGCCGCTGCAAAGGCTGCGATCAGAAACATACGGCATTGACATATCCACAGACTATTTGTATGTGAAGCGTCTTTATACCTTTCTTCCTACCTTTATATACATACAAACAGTCTTTGCTGATTCTCGTGAGTTGTCAGAGCCGTTGCGGTCCAGCATGTCAACGGGACCCTTGAGCCAGTGACCTTGACTTACCCCAGTCTCCAGTACCAGTTCCTGATGAACCGACTGTTGAACGAATCTAACATCTCTCCCTACGGCTATGGTGCTGAGCTTCCAGCACATAACTCAAGCCGTTCTCGGACCCCGATGACAGATGCAGAGGTCGAAACCCTGACTCAAGAAATTTCCAAGATTGTATCTACAGTCATCAGTCAAGGCCGAAGCATTCGATATTACGGCATCGCAATGCCCAGTTTCTTCACCTCTGCGTACGAAAGAAACCTGCATGAAGCGTTACACCGCTCTCATCTCCCCATTCCACGCTCCTCCGTGCCCGTTGATTGGGACATCTTCTCTGCGCTCAACACAACCCGCTGCCCCCGCCATTTCGAATTCGACTGCCGCCCGAGTGATTATAACAGGCAAACACTGTTATTTGTAGAATACAGCGACTCTAAACTGAGCGGGTACTTATACCAGGTTTGGGGCGGCGGATACTTGGATCGTGTTGCGTATTTCGCCGATCCTGATTTGGGAAACAGAACCAATCAAGCGGGTTATAAAGCTGTGGCACAGAGAGTAAAGGCGCTGATCGAAGACAACGAAGGAAAGTAAGTAAGTAAGTATTGTTTTACGCCGAGGGAGAGAAACCGAAGGTTTCCTCCAAGCCTCCTAGGGGGCATTAGGGCGTGACTAGCTAGGGATTATAAGCGTGATGTATATAAAACCTAGAAGTTAAAATTTAGCTATATAGGCGCCGGGCAAGTGCCCTTCTAGCTAATATTCTCCCTCTGCTAGTCAAGAGAGATGTTTATATAGTAAGTTTTTTTAAAAGAAATAATCAGGTGATAAGTGTCAAAAAGGTTATAAGCCTAGCAGGTTATAAGCCCGAGGGCGCGTAGTGGTGCAAGGCACGTGAGCGCCGATATATAAGCCTAAGTGGGCAA
>QGML01001108.1:0-10819 GCA_007825375.1 Lachnellula willkommii
CCTGCATCTGCATCCATCGCGCATACTCGGTACTCCCACACGCTAACTAAACACCATGGCGCTCCAGGCTGCGTACAAGCAGTTTTTAACTGCGCCAAACTCATCCTTCCTCGCCAGCGACGCGTCTCTGCACTACATTACCACTCTCACCACCCTGAACGGCTCCGCAGAGATTATCAAATACCTCAATGGCCAGAACCACGAGCTAAACAAGAAGGAGGAGAAGTTCCTCGATGTGGTGGAAGGCCCAGACTCTCTCGCTGTAGAGGTCCACACCACCTTGGAATTCCAGACAGGAGGTGGTGCATATCTGCCCAGCCTAGATGACAACTTCCTCGCGGATCGCATTGTCACTTTCCCAATCGTATGTTTGGTATCTCTTGTCCGCAGAAACAGACTGCTAACCTCTCTGCAGATTCACATCGTCAGCTTCGATGCAAACGATAAGATCCAACAAATCCGACAGAGCTGGGACCAGGGATCGCTTCTCAAATTGATCGATGTTATTGGCAAGACTGGGCGCAACTGGCCAATTCGCGATGGAAAGGATCAAATCAAGTTGATCGTATCAAGTGTCAAGTCGACGGGCAAACCTTCCTCAGAATCCACTTCGAATGCTGCTGAAGCTACCCGTTCCTCCCGCGCCAACTCTACCAACGTTACCCGCGATCCTCATGCGTCTTTATCTCTCTTTGAGCCACGCGAAAAGGCTGCTGCCGCCGCCGAGACCCGCCCAGCAGCTGTTGCTCGCGCTTCTTCAGCAAAGCCAGCACAGCGGAATTACCATGACTTGTTCGTTGGCAATGAATCCGATCAATCTCCAACCTCACCTACCAAACCCCCTGCTCGCGAACGCGCTGAGTCCCCCTCTAGATACGGCGGTGTCATGGCCAAGGGGGGTGCGGGTGCGGGAAAGAACTATGCGCCTTCGCGATTGTTCGATACCGAGGAGCTTGACGAGACATCTCCCGTCCGACCATCCCCCATGAAGGAGACAAATGCTAAGAAGTATGAGCACTTTGACTTTGGTGAAAATCACGATGCTCCTGCTCGTAACAAGGCTGCGAAGAGCAAGCACGGAAGTCAGTGGGGCTTTGATGATTTCAACACCCCTGCGAAGGCTGTCCCTGGAAAAGTCCAGCGCGCCAACGATGTCCGACACTGGGGTAACGAGGATGATGAACTTGTTGATAGCCCAATCAAGCACCCAAAGGTGGACAAGCCACGAAAGGACGCCCAGGCCCATTTTGAGTTCAAGGATGACGGTACTCCAGAGAACGAAAAACGTCGCATTGTTGGTCGACCCCGTGGGCAAGGCCAGAACGATGGTATGGGCCTCTATAGGAACAACGTTTATGATGATGAGACTGGTGGACACGCTGGAGGTGATGAGCCGCATAAATTCAGACCAATTGCGAATGTGGTTGATCGCCGCAAGGACTTCGACTCCCATTGGGAGATGAAAGATGAATCTCCATCAGCTAAACCTGCACCTCAGCGTATCTCTGATGACAGAGCCAAGGCAGTCAAGATGATGGAAGCCAATTGGACTGCAGGTGGTGAATCCCCAGATCACAAGGAGAATGTTCCACCAACTACCAGGGCTCCATTTTCCGAGGCGACCAATGTCATGAGCCATAGAAACGACGAGCACAAGGGGATCGCTACGGGTGGTAATGGGATGGGTGGCAAGAAGGGTGTTGGTCGTCAATGGGGCTTCGGCGAGGAGAGCGATGGCGAGGAGCCCGCAAACAACAAACCCAACAAATTCCGAACTGGCAAACAGGGAGGCAAAACCCAAGCTACGGGTGGTGATTTCTGGGATTTTTAAATGCAGACCGATCACGATTGGTTGCTTAATGCCTAATGAGTACGAGCGAATGAGGTTTATGATTAGCATGCGCAGCTGCTTTTCTTTCTTGTTTTATTAACGCATGACATGCGATGTATTTCCTTGCAGAAGTATCACTGGACTTGATGTTTTTCTTTTGAATTTGAAAGAAAGAGGCTGTTATAAACATTGGGTGGGTGGCATATTTTGAGGGAAAGAGAGGAGTTGTTGGATGGATGGACTGACTGGATGGACAGGAATGCAAGGTGGTTGTGAGTGGTGGATGGATGTACGTTATTATAGCAGCAGGCCAGAGACAGGGACATGATACCGAATAAAAATGTTTTACGTAGTGTATCATCTATTACCTTCCTCTCATCTCCTCACTTTACTTGATTTGTTCGGCTCTGGTTGGCTTTCTTTCTATTTCTACCTGCACGCTGTACGTCCCAGTACGGTCTATCGTCAGATTGGGAGGTGCTTTCAAGTTCATTAGACTTCTTGTTGACTGGTTATTTACTATTCTTGGTATTGTTTGCGAAGGAATGAATGACTTGCTATTTTGATTGACTCTTGGTTGGAATTTTAGGAGAGGAGAGGAAATATATGGGGAGGGGGAGGTTGGCTGTACTAGTGCGTGGTGTGTTTGTGTTTGGGATTGGGATTTTGGGCTGGGTTTTGATGATTGATTTGTTTGGTGAGAAGAGAGAAGAGAGTTGGTTGATGGATGTGTGGTTTGTAGATTGATTGTGGAAGTGGAAGTGGAGTTTCATGCAGAAGTTAGGTAGGTATAGAGAGGGCTATGTCTATATCTATGCATGAAGCTGCAGGTGTTTGTTTACTTCTATTGGAAGTGTAGGTTGGGTTGGATTGGATTGGATGGGAATGTGTACTGACTGATTGATTGATATAGGCACAGACAGATTGGTTCAATTGCTACACTTCATGAGAATCATGTCTTGCGATCAGCGCAAATTTATTGTGGGGGAGTGAGGTGGGATGGATGACCTTGGGGTAATCCTCTCTTTCTATGCTGATATGATATTTCCTTGTTTGGATTTTGAACTCGCTGCTTCGTTTTCGAGTTCCCTCGAGTGAGTTCTGCTTTGGGTTTCTTGGGTGCTTGCTGTCAAGTGCATTCCTGCTGTTAATGATCTATTTCCTGTCAGTCCCAAACTTTTTATACAAAGTTCATCTCCAGCCAGCTTCACATTTCTATAGAGCAGCAAAGAGTATCGACGTCTGCGTTTGAAGTGCGCGTCGAACACGATATGTCTGTCGTGCTTGCTTGTTGGTTGTAAGATTGACAAGGAGCGATTTGGATGGAGCGCTATACTTTTATACACCTAGGCGTATGATGGCTCTTGCAATCAGGATAGTCGGTCACGACCGGAGGTGTCATCTTGTTTTTTTATTAATATCACTTTGCCTCCATCGTCTCCCTCTTTCTTGATCTTGCAAACCTTTTTGGCGTCTTGCTCTCGCGGCTAGTTGAGATTAATATATGCATTTAACCTTTTTCTTACTCCTAAACAAAACATACCATGCTTGTTAATGCGCACAATACCCAAAATACCGGAAATATGGAGCTAAAGGCAATCCTCTCATCCCTTTTGCAGTACAAATAAACAGCGATACTTGACCATGTGGGCTGTGTGCTCTGCTTCCGAAGCAAATGGAAAGTGGTTTCATCGAATGGGAGACTTTGAAATGTGTTACACAGAACTTCCTAAACAACTTCTCTCACTAGAAATCGCTTACGTCGAGGAGCTTTTTTAACTCACGGCTTCTTAACCAACGGAAGTCCACAGACTGGAGACACTGCATGGTTCGGTTTATAAAATACAGATGCGCCATAATCCGCGACCGAACTCAGGTATGACAATCAAAAGCAATACCGCTACGCAATTTCTACAATCATTTCCTTCCTATTCCCATCCTCTATCGTCCCCCAACCCCCGTCATTTATTATTTTTACTTCTACTTCCAACCCATCCGTCAAAAACACATCTACCGGATCTCCCCACAATCAGGACACTCAACATGCCCACAAGTAGGACACGTCTTCTCAGGATTCGGATTCGAATGATCACACTACAATCCCAACACAAGCCTCTCATTAGCCACGGATCAAACCCTACGTAATCCGCCAAACAGGAATATCATATCTTACATTGCAACATTCCCAACCCCAGATTGAACCCATGCCCTCTGCGTCTGCGTCTGCGTCTGCGTCTGCGTCTCCGTCTGCGTTTCGCGGGATGGCGGCGGTATGCATACGGGAGATGATGTGTTTATGGAACTTTGGGTTTTATTTATGAGTGTATTTGTGTGATAGGTAGTCCTTTTGCGGGGGCTGTGGACAAGGGAAGGGTGGATGCTTTATAGGGATGTATGCGGAGTTGTCAAAGGGGTTGGTGGGGTTGAAGAAAGGAAGTAAGCTGCGCTTGGAGAAGGACGGACGGATGCAGATTGGGAGATAAATAAAAAAAGAGGAACACTTTGCATGCGGACATTTTGGAAGCTCTTTGGAGGGTTTCTTTGGGTATAAGCGTATGTACTCCTGGATCTTAAGTCATGTATATAATTCTGCGAATGCAATGCAATGCAATGAATAGAACCTCGGATTTATTAGATGCTTGCAGATTCTAATGCACAATCTGGTAGTCCGAAGCTGGGGTTCTACGTTCGGTCCCTTTGTTTAGATTTCCGTACGGCACGTTACGCCTCCAGCACAAAGCCACATAGTGTAGCTAGGTATGTCATGAACCGCGGCTCCTTTGTTGTAGCCGCGCCGTGAAATTGAAGAAAGGGATAGGAGGGTTAGTTAAGACTGTTACTAAGATGCTCGCTCCTAGAGAGACAAACGTGCGGAATTTCGTGGTCCAGAGACTGAATACACTGGCACGCAAGGGATGGAATTAATCCTTCTGGATGAAACCTTATGCAAATGTATCGAAAGGCTAAAGAACTGAAAGTAAAATGTAGAAGCAGAGGTCGTCAATAGACTGCATTGATAGCTTGAGTGAAGTTGATAATCCCTCCCCTAATTATAGCACCTCCAAGAAGACCCTGTGCCGAAGCATAGACCCGAATCCGGGGAGAAGAATACTGTCCTCCTCAAGACGAAACTGAAAAGGGTACTGGGAATTAAAATCTCCAGAAGCTGTAAGTAGCAAACCATTGGGCGTTCCTAGCAGGCTTTTGATTTCTCTGTAGGGAAATCAATTCTTTATCAACTTCTAATTTGGGCGGCGGGCCGAAAAACATTTCCTGTAAAGTCACTATTCCTACTGTACCTGGTGTACTAGGTGAGCAAAGGTCCAATTCTCGCCTGTACGCGGGCAGGGTCTGGTATAAATGTAAGATTATAATATAATCCTAGAGCTGATATTTATTTACTCTACCTAGGTATATAGTATTATGATTATAGGGTAGGCTAGACTCGGATACGAATAGATACCTAGGTACGTTGACGTCATCGATCCTTCCTGTTTCAAGGTTGATTCTAGCGCCGAACGTGATTACAGTATAGGGCAAGGTAATTCAACTTGGAATCATATTGACATGACATCCTAACCAGCTCTGAACTCTAAAACCCGCAAGAAAGTAGTGATACACGCATATTCTTATTCAACTAGGCGACACTCTCAACTGCTCGTCTCAGCGCCAGTTGTCGCATACCTGGGTAGTATCCGATGCCCTTATACCGGAAATAGGTTCGACTATACTCAAGATGGGCCATCAAACACTTCTTAGTATCGCCAACGATGCGAAATACACCTTTTCAACAATGAAACCCCAGGTAAACACGCCTATTCTTCTCGCACCATCAACTAACGGTCCTCAGCCCAAAGGCTCTTCTTCTTTGGCAGCTGTCGTGTCGGCCTTCGTACCTACATGGGTGAGTTTTCCAACTCCTTGCTGTCAGACCTTCATCTAAAATTCGCAGATAACGGGCCTGATTTTTGTTCTCATTTTCGTGCTCGTACGGCGTCACTATCCCAGTATATATGCTCCTCGTACCTATATGGGCACCATACCGGAGAAGTCAGCTCAGCCGTCAGCCGGGTCTCCTTTCTGCTAACCTTTTCTGTGTTCATTCAGACACCGCACCCCTACCCAAAGGCCAGCCTACTTTGACTGGGTACGCACGTTGTACCGGGTCCCCGACAAATTTCTACTGTATCACGAGTCGTTAGACGCGTTTCTCTATCTTCGCTTCCTCCGCACCATTATCTTCATCTGTGTCGTTGGCAGCTGTCTTACCTGGCCAACGTTGATGCCCGTCAACGCTGCCGGGGGCACCTCCACAGGGCTGGACAAGATCGGCATAGGAAATGTCACCAAGAAGAATTACCTTTACGCACATGCCATTATAGCCTGGGTGTTCCTCGTCTTCATCATGTTCACCATCGCACGCGAACGCCTTTGGCTCATCGGGCTGCGTCAAGCTTGGGCTACGTCGAAGAGAAATGGGGCAAGACTGTCATCCAGGACTGTCCTTTTCCTGTCTTGTCCTCGAGACGCGCTTCAAGAGAGCAACATGCATCACTTTTTCGGCGACAACGCTGTCCACATCTGGCCAGTGACCCAGGTTGAGTCGTTAGAAGGTTTAGTATCAGACCGTGACTCCAAAATAAGTCAGCTCGAAGAAGCAGAGGTATCGCTGATTCAAAGTGCTCGTAAAGAGACGATGAAGGAGCGTAAAAACAACCAGTCACAGAATGTTGATGAGCCCAGCTACGAGAGCCTTTCATCCTCAGTGAAGAAAGCGATTAGACCAAAGCAGCACTCTACCTACAACCCCGCTAGCGAGAAGGTAGATGCCATCCGATCCCTTCGCGAAGTTATTAGGGAGAAAGAATCATCCATTGAAGAGGGTAGACAACGACACGAACAAGAAGAAAGACAGGAGCCAGCAGCCGTATTCGTAGAATTCAAGACTATTTCAGATGCTCAACAAGCATTTTTGCAGGTGCCTTCTACTGAGATACTGGCGCTGTCTCCCAGGTATCTTGGTGTGTTGCCAAAAGATATCATATGGCAAAACCTGTCAAAACCACCCGCACAGAGAATTTCTCAAGAAGGCCTCGCTGCGGCTATTGTCGTCCTTCTGATCGTTTTCTGGTCAATACCGAGCGGGTTTATCGGTCTCGTCTCTAATGTTAGCTATCTGGCTGAGAATATAGAGTGGCTTGCTTGGCTCGAGAACCTTCCCGATCCGGCTATTGAAGTCCTGTCGGGCCTGGTTCCTCCTATACTCACGAGTCTACTGAGCAAATATGTGGCCAACATATTCAGATGCAAGTTATTCCATAAACATCCAGTCTTCTCTCCATGGGTACTTCTACTTACGATTTCTTAGTTATCTTCAAGTCCATCGGCAGTAGCCCAACAAACACTACAAACGAACTAAAAGTCCAAAAGTGGTTCTATATTTATCAAGTTACACAGGTGTTCCTCGTCACAGCTGTCTTTTCCAGTGGGGCCACGGTATTTTCGCAGTTGGTCGACAAGGCCAAAAATCCCATTTCTATTCCAGAGCTGCTTGCGAAACATCTTCCAACGTCTTCCAACTACTACCTATCGTATTTCATTATTCAAGGCATAACTTCATCTGCGGATAACTTGCTAAATTGGTCAACCTTGCTTCAGTATATTGTTTTTGGTTGGTTCTTCGATAAAACACCACGGCAGAAATTCAATCGCTATACCAGCATGAAGGGGATTGCTTGGGGCAAAGTCTTTCCAAAGGTAAGTTGACATTTTGATAATTTCCTAAATCAATTTTCGAAGAGAACCCGCTAATATACCCATAAAAACTTGATAGTTTGCTAATTTTGCAATCATCGGTAACAGCCCATGGCTCAACCTTGAAAGAAATCTATTAACAAAACTTAGCAATTGCCTACTCATGTATCGCACCATTAGTCCTCGGATTCGCCGCCGTGGGTCTCGGGCTGTACTATTTCTCCTACCGCTACAACCTGCTCTTTGTCATCCAGCCCAAGATCGACACTCGAGGGGTAGCTTACACTCTCGCGCTCCAGCACCTACTAACGGGCGTTTACATCGCCGAGCTCGCCCTTCTCGGACTGTGTGGACTTAAAAGTGCCACAGGACCCGGGATTATGATCGGTGTCCTAATCCTCATCACCATCCTGTACCACCATCTGACGAATCTGTACCTCACGCCGCTCGAGAAGGACCTCCTACCCGCCGAGCTCGCTCATGAGTACGAGCATAGGTCAGGAGACGAATCAACAGCTCTCCTCAGCTCTGCGGAAGAAGGCCGTGCCGATGACGGTGACGGCTCGCCGTCGTATATCCAACGCCTAGGCCGACAAGCACGCGTCCCACAGCGGATTTCTGGCCCCCTGTCACGCTTCTTCGAGCCTCACGTCTTTGCCACACACAGAGCCATACAGAGCTGGCTTCGGGAGGATGAGCAGGCTTTCCACGATCTTGACGACGACCATGGGCCTGAGTATGATAGCGAAGATCAACTGAGGAAGGCGTATCTTAACCCTGCATTAAAATCTTCGACACCGGTGATTTGGCTGCCTAGAGATGGCATTGGGGCCAGCGGGAATGAGGTGCGCGAGAACGAGGAGGTTGGCTTGAAGGCCAGTGACAAGGCTGCGTGGATAGATGAAGGGAACGGTAGAGTTTATTGGGATGAGCAGAACTTTGACGAGGTGCCGCTTTAAATGACTAGACTAGGAATTAAGCTTCAGCGACGCAATTTTGAAATGGATCCCCCCAAATCGATCCGGCCCTCTTCCCCTGAAACATCTGTGTCCGATTATATGTGAGGGGTTTCAAGAACGCCATGACTTTTGTTTCTCCTGAGAAAGGCGTATGTATCCACACGAAGAAATAATCCCAGCCTTTAATTTGCTTGATTTCATCAGATCATGCCATGTCCATCTTATCCTCTGACCAGTCTAAGGAGATTCCAGACAAATTAAGATAGTAGGCATCACTAGAGGGAGAGTCGCCCTTTTCCACACCCAGGGAAAGTTCTTACACATCATTGTTTGTATGAAAGCTATCTCGTTAACAATACATCCAGAAGCTAGAATGGGTTTGCTTCCCTTGGCTTGTTAAATTCGTGCTTCAGCTTTACTGGGCCAGCCGCTGCAATTATTGTCTAGTGCCGTCTTTTTCAAGAAGCCGTCTAGATCCTGGTGGCGTAGAGGCGCGAAGGCATTTGGCTGTTTCTGCCCGGAAACCCGTAGAGGTGGCTTTGAGCGTATTGCTGATGAAATTGACGACTGACTATGACGTCTAAAGTACTAAAGGTAATCGGCCCTAGTATGGTACACATAATGGCAATCCTTTATGGAATGATGCACAACAGATTACCCGGTTCGTCGAGTTTTTTCGTTGATTCGAGCATGAATCGTACCAAATACTGCAAAACTTGTCAAAGTCAGCAAAGTAGTCGATCTCAAATTTTCGATCTCAATATTGGTGCCGAGACTATTATATAAGTCCATAAATTTTATCTCTGGGACTTTTTCGAGGAGGTAATGTTGGGACATATATGTGAATAGGGGTGATGCTCAGAGCCTTCGTAGTCATGTGACTTAGCGTGCTATGACTAAGCAGCGATGAGGTTATCCCCATCGCTGCAGCCTAGCTAGAACACTCCTCTATATGCATAAATGAAACCACAGACATAACGTATGCAGCACTAGTACTAGTACGAGAATAAGAGAAGAGAAGTGATCACCCTATAATACTAACACTAATTAGTGGTTATCTTATAGGAGAGACTATAGAATAGAAAGGTGTTAGAAGAAGAGGTAGTAGAGAGGACGCTAGTAATATTAATACTTGCAATATATCTTATAATTTGCGTGGTTTATTAGGCTATAATAGTTACGCCTTATACTAGAGGAAGGAGATAGGAGATACTAACTATCTAGTCTTTTAAGGCTTCTAGTACTATTAATAAGTATAATAAAGTTATATTAATTATATAGAATAATTTCTTAGTTATAAGATTCTAGTAATATTAATGCTTACAACGGATTATAATATAATTAAGCTCTTTATACCTCTTTGCTAAGTTATAGAATAATATAATAAAGATATAAACCTCTCTTATTAAAAATATAATAAAACTACTCTTATTGCCTAAAATAAGGATCTCTAAAAAGCGCCTTAATAATATTAACCTTAACTAATAGGGAAAATAGCTAGATGTGAGAAATAATAAGAGAATTATAAAGAAGATAGTTAATAGATAGATTATCTATAATATACTTAGATAGTAAAGATTAGATCACGCTAATATAAAGTTATAAGAAAGATTTAAGAAGAATTTTAAAGATTAAATACTAGAAACCTTTTATAAGGGAGATAGTAATATTATCTTTAACTTTAGAGACTTTCTATAAGAATATAAAGTATATATATAAAAGAATAAAGGGAATTATATTCCTTTTAAGCTTTATAAAGTGCTCGCGCAAGAGGAGCTATATAAATAGTTACTAGAGGAAGTAGAAACTTAGAAATTAAATAATAAGCTCTTTTATTTATATATAAATAAGAATATATAGTATATTAACTTTAATAATATACTTACCTACACCTTATTAACCCCTTTAGACTAATCCCCTTTAGACTAATCACTAAGACTCTATACTATAGCGCTTATAGTTACAAAGCTATTAGATTTCTAAGATATTTAACTTTTAAGGCTCTTAAATACGTAACTTTTAAATATATAATTACTAATTCTAAAATCACTAGTAATACCTTTAAAGCTATATAATAATGTTATTTATATGCCTGCCACTTGTCTAGTCACTTATTAGACGATAAAGACTTATAGATCTAATATTAATCTACTTATATCTATAAAATTTTTTTATACCAGCTTTTTTTATTTAAATAATTATATAATCTATTATCCTTTTATCGCCTAATAGCGTAAACTTGGTACCAAGTTAGTACTAGCATAATACTAAATAA
>QGML01001109.1:0-10818 GCA_007825375.1 Lachnellula willkommii
CTAGATTAGTATTAATTTGTTAGCAAATTAGTAGTACTATGCTACTACTTATTAATAGAATAGAACTTGCAATTTAGGTAGATACTATCTATGCAAAATAATTAGATATATGCCTTTTATAATATTAAAACTATTTAGTACTAAAAAAAGCATATTATAATTAAAAAAACTTTATAGATATAAGACTAGTTCTCCTATACTCTTATTAGTTTAGTTTAAGTTTAGACGAAAAGTTAGCAGTTAACCAACCATCGAGTGCCTTGATTAGGAGCCTAACAAGGGAATAAATTCGCGCAAACCTTCACTAGAGTTCGCCCTAGTCTTCAACCCCTCCGCTAGCTCCATGATTCTGTTTATTACTTGTATATGCTGGTATGTGTTATCCCTGAAAAAATCTGCCGTTGCTGTGCTCTGTTGTAACTCCCGTTGAAGTGCCTAATTCGCAGCCTTAAGCTGATTTAGTTTATGCTCCGAGCGATGCCTAAGTTCCGATTCCGCTGCGGCTTGATCTCTCTATCGCTTTAGCTCTTATTCGACCCTTAGTTTTTCATCTCGCAGCTCATCTATTTTCGCGCTGAAGCTAAGTTGTGGAGGCTAAATAAGTGGTTAGCTAGGACTAGAACTCAAGGTGTTCGCATACCTCTACTAAAGTGAAGACTTCTTATGCAACGTCTTCCAAACCGGTTCCAGGTCGTGTGGTTTCGACGGGTATAGCCTCAAATAAAACACTAATTTCTCCATATAATTCTTTATAGGCGCTAATCGAATGGTCGCTTATATTTTTTGAGAAGAGGTACTTTTTCTCTAGTAATACTTTCTAGCTATAAGGATCATTAGCACTAGGGATTAGACGAACCTGTGATGGTTCTATTACAATACCTATTCTACTTTCTAGGGTAGTATTAGCTATAGTTAAAGAAGATGCAAGAGAGGTCTTATGTATATGCTTTAATAACTATTCTCGACACTTGCTCCTCCACTTGCCGCGCTCCAAGTTACTTGTTCGGATTGGGGCCATTTGATCTGTGAATGATAAAACCAAAGAAAGAGAAGAATAATAAGACTTACCGCATATCTTCTAAAGATGGGGTGAAGACTTGGCCCGGTGAAGACATGCACATAGTGCGGAGCCGTTTCTATACCCCTAGCCCATTCCAGGATGTCTATTTTTGGGGGATCCCATTCTGCCTCCCTCTACTCCCGAATTAACAGCGTAAAAATTTAGAAACGTAAAGGCCGAGGATATGATGCAGGAATTCCGAGCATTCAATAGAGCAGGGTTTATTCTGCTTCGCTATTTATCCTTGTGTCTCTAGAGGACGCTACACTGCAGTTCAACCACGCCACCAGTCAGCACTTCACAATGAGTAGTACCGAGTCCGCGATCAACAAACTACCAGCCCGCAACAAGGCAAGGCTAACTTATGATGCCGTAGAGCGTGTGCTCGCCTATACAAACATAGGCCATGTCGACAACACTATAGAAGTTCTAGGAGCTCACTTGGACGAAGGCGCGAAGGAGAAGTTAAAGTACACAAGGGAAGATGTTAGGCCAGTGTTCAACGATCTTACAGATAACGCCAAAGAGCTACTGAACGTGATGCGCGAGTCGAAGGTGGTGCTATCCGGATCCCGGCCGACAAACTTCTTCAAGCCAGGGTGCAGCTCTAGGACATCTGACTATGACTTCTATGTGGAGGATAATGCGCATTGCATAGCCATGTTCATGATCTATATGACGAGCATAGGTGTGCATTGGGCGCTTCCCAGCGACACAGAAGAAAATATTGCCAGACGAAACGACGCCTTCTACATATTGGCCAGGTTTCAGTTAATCAGAGGTACACTGAATAGGCATGGGCGTGTTCTGGATGTCCAGCTAATATGGCGACAACGCCATAGCGGTAGCCAGTGCGTTGTAAAGTTCCACTCTACTGCTCCGCAGTGCTTTATATCAGGCTTTGCTGCAGTGTCTCTCTATCATAATTTGACAAGCAATGACAAGTCAGTGGCCTGGTATCTCAACGACATATTCCTTGATCCGAGGGAACGCATCCGGACAGATGGCATAGTCGACGTCCTTCGCAGGTTTCAGGACGACTATGAGGCGCAGCCCACTGAGAAATACAAGACACAGATAGAAAGAAACAAAATTGCGAAGCAAAAGTATGTCGACAGGGGATTCACGTACGTTACTAAGACATGTGACGACAAGCCCATGGGAAGGTTTGGTGGCGTACTACGGCACATAGGGGATGACAAGTCGTACATAGTGCCTCTCGACAAATACTTGGATGTTTCGTCTTGGCAACCTACATTCGACGAGTGTATGGACAGACTAAATTATGTGTCCTGGATCGAACTAGACGGCAGAACAGAGGTGATCTCTAATCCTCTTAGCGAATACGTCTGTCTCGACATGCTGCCCGAAAGTTTCAGACCAGAGAGATCACTCGAGCGTGATGATGTACACAGCTTCTATCTGAGGGTGCTCGCCGGCGAGCACCACAAACTGTGGTTCAATTCATGTTGATTGAAGTATTAAATATGTTTAGACTAAGTTAGTGTATTGTAAAACCCGACTCTTCCAACTTCCGCAATGGTTGAGCGTGGCATATACACATGCCAACTGGACCCATGGCGGAGTTATGAAGGACTGACCTTCCATTCATGTGATCACAGAGATTACCTAGAAGCGAAAACCCGAGTTTGAATGCTCGATTTTGTTGAAAATATATTCTGGAATATAGCGAAAAAGATACAGCTACGCATGTGGCCCCTACCGTTATAAGCGCTGCCAGGGTTTGTCTACCGCTAGGAGAGAGAAAGCCTTGTCAAGTACAATCGAAAGAACAAAACCGTGCAAAAAGAGGCAGACTGGAGCCGCGCATCATGGGGACAAACTGGCATTATGAAGGGGTTGATCTCGCGAAGTCTATTCTTAGAACGGAGGGGTCAAAATGCGGCTCCCCACCATCTTGGTTTGAAGGGGACCGATTCAGGCCCCTTATTGTGCAATCAAACTATGGGCTCAAAATCGGCTCTTATGCCCCTGTTGGCCACCAATACGAAAGTTCTCAAGGACAACCATTAGAGCAGAGGATCTTTGACAAAACACAGCCCAGAACAACAGACGACTCTCAAATGCCTCAGGCTTAATGCTCGAAGTGCATCAAAACTGACCTGGGCAGATCACCTCGACCTCTGCAACAACCCTTTGCCACGTTAGCGGTCATCATGCAATCTCTCCTCATCCCACCCTTGCGGCCCCTCTCAGCTCTGCAGCTCGCAAGCCGAGCCAGGCAACCGCCTTATAGAACAACCCCTCGTCATTTCTATCTCATCGTTGACCACAAACGACGAGGAACAGGGGGGACAGCCGGGCTCTATCAGAGCGTTGGCAATGAATTCCTCCTTTGTCATCTTCCCGCTGTCCACAAGCGCTTTGTCCTCCTCCCTCCTCTCTAAGGCTTCATCGTACTCATCCAACTCGCTCACCTTCCGCGCCGCGAATGCCTCAAGCTCTTCTGCGTTGTCAAATTCCTTCTCACGCTTCGCCCACTTAGTAGCCCCCAAATGTTGGCGCAACTGCGTAAAAGGAAAGCTGCGATGGTCGTTGAAGCCGGATGAGAGGAGCATGTGCAGCCACATGGCCCCAGAGGCTTGCGACCACTTGACGAGACTGGAGAGCTCTCTCTCTTTGTGCCCAGGCATTTTTGCCTCTTCCTCCTCCAAGATATGTATGAAAATCTCCAGGTATTTGAAGTACCGGGCGGCAATCTTAGGCGGCTCGTCGCCATTGTAGTCCCACGCGCTGTTGACGGGTCTGTCTTGGAGAAGCCACCACGGTGCCGAGCCGAACAGCTGGGCGGGTCCGATATATGACCATTCGAGGTCCACTACTCCGACGACGGTGAGGTCTTCCTTGCCTCGGACAATCAGATTCGCCAAGCCGAGATCGTCGCAAATCAGCTTAAACTTGCAACGGTCATACTTTGCGTTGACTAAGTCACGTATCAGGCTTTTTAGGACCTTGAACGCTACATATTTGTTTTTAGCATCATATAAACCAACAGTCGAGTTCGGCTGGTGAATGAGCTGCTCCCAGTCCTGCCCGACGACATATTGAAAATACTCGGTCGTCGTCGCAAACCCTTGGCCTCGGTCACCTAGAAATCATTTGCTTAGTTAACGCACTCGATCAAAGCATTAGGGAAGAGAAGAAAGTATCAAGCCGTACCGAAGGTGTCAACTCCTCCATTTTGTAGGATGCTATGTGCCTTAAATGTTAGCGGGCGTGTCGGTGTAAGGCTTTGGGCTTCAGCCCTTGGCGACGGCAGGCTGCCAATCTGGTCAAAATCCAGCTTGAAGAGCTGAAGCAGAAAATTCGCCAGCTGCCTGTAGATAACTTCAATATCACTATCGCTGATGTCCTCCCTTATGAGTCTGGTGGGGCGCTTGGCGTTGGGATCCTCGAGAAGGTTGCTAAGGCCCACACCGTTAATGAAGTCCATCATGATAAACGGACCTAGACCAAGTAGGTTGCTGGCAGCAGGACCCCAGGCCTGGACTCTCGGGACAGGAATGGTAGTTTTGTTACGGATGAGACTCAGGGCCGTCACCTCCATGGCAACCTTCTCATCGGTGTAGTCGTCACAGATCATCCCCACACGAGGGAAACGAACCATCCAGGCAGTACTATCGCTGAAGACCATCTTTATACCGGCATTAAATGCGCCATGGTGAAAGGTACCGTCGAGTTGACAGGGAAGCTTGTAAGGATGGAAAGTCGACACCCACTGGCAGAGACGGCCCGTTTTGTGGGTCTCGTTCACCTTGTCGACCCAAAGTTGGCCTTGCACTTCGTGGACGAGATCGATAAGTGCGTTGGTGTCCATAACGTCAGAGAAGGCTTCAATGGTTGAATACGACTTTGGTGAGTGAGTGAGAGACGCGCGAGGTGGACAAGGGGGCTGCGGTGCGGCCCGTTTTTATGGTTGGTTGTGCACGGGCTTTGAGTGCCTTACTCTAGGCGTCATAGCAACATTTTCTTGGCGCGAGGCATCCATAACGATACTAGGCAAAAAGATAACCAAATAATCGATTACCTTCCTATTTTCTAGATAGCTATACTATAATCGAGATGGAGAAGATGCGTAGCACTTCCACGAGAGGAAAACTCGATAAGAGCAGCCTCCCGGAAATGCCAGCAAAGATCAAACTCGGTCGAGGCAAGGGGACCGAGGTCACCGAAGCACCCCTCCCCTCCTCCCCCGAGCAGGCCTCCCCCGATCTGCAAAGCGAAAAATCCTAGACGGTAAAGACAGTAAAGACAGTAACGACTGATGGGAAGGAAAGTTGTGGGCGCGACGGTAGAGAGAGCCTTCTAGCCGGAGGCGCCGCCCTTCTGTTATTGATAACCGTCAGTTCAGCTTCTTGGAAGGTTGGGGGGTTGGGGGGTTGGGGGTTGAGCGCGAACAGCGGCGTCTGCCTTCTCCTTAGCGGCCTTCTCTTCAGCCTCGTAACTAGAAATGCATCTGGCCTGGAACTTCTCGTCGAAAGCGTAAATTGATTCTGAGAAATTTTCAACCCGATTTTCTTGCTAATCACCACTCTCCAGTGTCTCAAACCAGCAAGAGTCAAACCCACGAACTAGCGACCTATCACTGCCAAAATGTTTTTGGGTTGTGGGATTATGTTCGTAGGGCCGAGGAAATCTCATGGCAGACCAAGGGCGAAAGTGTACCATGGTGTCGGTATCATGTTGTGGCGGCCGAGATTTATGTCTCGCCGGAAGACATCAAACGCAAGATCCGACGGCCGCTCGTCTTCCGATGGGCTCCTTCCAAGCTATACTGTTACGTCCGAAGAAAGCAGCCCCGACGGGTTGCCCGAGGTTCTCGCATCTTTCGACCCGCACGAATACAACCCCGGCGAATTGCTCAAGCGATTCCGTGCCAGGAGGTCCCGCGACAGATCTCGTGAAAGACGATCCGGTGCTCCATCAGTGGAATCTGTGATGGAAGAAAAGTCTCATGAGGAGACTGCGAATATGGAATAAGGATGGTGAACTTGAGAGGTATGTTCTTTTGGAGGGGGGGAGAGAAGAGGGGGGGACCTCGTCATTCATTCAAAAAGGCCACGCAAGCAGTGCTTTCCTATTTATCCAATGTTCTGTCGTTTCGATCATCCGACAGGGTCGGTCAGCATCTGTCGACGGTCATTACGGAGCAGTATCGTGCGTATTTGAGTACGACTTCTTGCTGCAGAGAAAAGTTGAATGTAAGTGGGAGGCTCGGTCGTCGTTTCGTGCGGCTCAGGTTTGACAGGGACCCAAATCGGCTCTGGGAGGAATCCTTGTAAAGGTTAACAAGGGGGCTAGAACGGATTCTCTGCTCAACGTCATCACAATCTTGATAGGTTGAAAGAGGTCAGGTATTAGCAAAATTTATATATAGACAACAGGGAAACTATAACCGATTCGCGAGGGGCCAGAAAAGGATCCCCCTGAGCATGATCCAGCTGACTCATCAGCGTGCTCAGGACACCAGGGACACCACTCAGGGCGCAGCTCAGGTTAGAGCAGCGACTGCTCAGGCCCAAAGACGGAAATGGACTTTGGTGAGGTCAAGATTTGGTACAGATTATAGTGGTAAGATCTGGCTGTTTCTCAGCAGCGATTTGTTTTGCAACGTCCAGAGAATCGACGAGCTCGAAATCGGAATCATCAGAGTGGAGATCTGAAGTCATGCTGAGGGCATTTATTAATGAGCTGAACCACGCAACCCAGCGTAGTTCTAAAGAAATATACAGAAAGCAGGAATCAGGATGAGACGATAAATGCAAATCAGTACGTTATGGTTGATGCTGGAGGTGGCGCAGACGCGTCTGCCTGATCGCAGTACGTATAGTGATCAGCTTGCTTGCTGACTGTACATTCCATAGCAACATTTTTGAGGGCTTCTATCGGAGACAATTGCCCTCTGTGGTATGAAATGTCGTGGGATGGTGATGGGGATGGATGGGGATAGCGGCGACGGCGAGTGGATCCAGGGCCAGGACCTTTTTGTGTAGCGTGAAATAAAATCACCAGAACACCGCTCCTTAACCCGACATCGATGAAGTTTCACCGGACAGCAATTGCCGTTAGAAGGCAACGAAATCCATGCCTAGTCCATTCCCAGCGGAGAAATGCATCTACGAATCTACAAGCTCCCATACCCTCGCCAACGCGAACACTCGTACAAAATGGCTCGACGCGTCCAAGCACGACTTCAACTCCCTCGAGCCCATTCATAGCCTCTCTAAAAGGGTCAATTGCACCCAAGACGCGATCTTTCTCTGCCACGTTACGCGCCCGCGACTCAACGGACCTCCACAAGAAAGCCGTCGAGACGATTGCCAGCACAGTGCGCCAATACTTCGCGAAAGGCGAGAAATTCCGAATATATCATGGCTCCACGAATAGCACAAGGCAGTCAACGCTGAAACGGAACCTGGTGGATACAAGCAGCTTGTCAAATGTTTTGAAAGTAGATGTCGAGGCAAAGACCTGTCTCGTGGAGCCGAATGTTCCCATGGACCGGCTAGTTGAAGCGACGTTACAACATGGCCTTGTACCACCAGTCGTTATGGAATTTCCGGGTATTACAGTGGGAGGGGGATATTCAGGAACATCTGGGGAGAGCAGCTCTTTCAAGCATGGCTTTTTCGACCGAACGATCAATAATGTGGAAATGGTGCTTGCGAACGGCGAGGTGGTGACAATCTCGCCTAGGGAGAAACCAGATCTATTTCACGGTGCAGCGGGAGCTGTAGGGACATTCGGAGTTACGACGCTGGTTGAGCTCCGGCTTCAAAAAGCTGCAAAATATGTCGAGACAACATATCATCCGGTGTACTCCATGTCTGAGGCGATACAAAAGCTGCATGAAGTGACAGCAAATACAGAGGTTGATTACGTCGATGGCATTATGTTTTCCAAGACCAATGGTGCGATAGTCACAGGTCGACTGACGGATGAGAAGGAAGGGCTCTCAGTTCAGCGGTTTGGCGCGGCCCGGGACCCCTGGTTTTACATGCACGTTGAAGATGCAATCAAAAAGAATGGTACTGGGCCGACTACAGAAGCAGTGCCCTTGGCTGAGTATCTCTTCCGCTATGACCGGGGTGGTTTCTGGGTTGGAAAATCAGCATTCAAGTACCTCAGGTTCCCCTTCAACCGCTTCACTCGCTGGTTCCTAGACGACTTTCTGCACACAAGAATGCTCTACTCGGCTCTGCATGCTAGTGGAGCGTCAAAGAAATACGTCGTTCAAGATCTCGCTCTCCCATATTCTACTGCGGAGCAATTCGTTGAATATACGGATAAAACCTTTGGCATTTATCCCTTGTGGCTTTGTCCCCTGAAGCAAAGTCCGTATCCCACCATGCACCCACATTACAACAAGACAGAATCCAATGGCAAGACACTACAGCCTATGCTTAATATCGGACTCTGGGGCTTCGGGCCAAGTAATCATGATGAGTTTGTAAGAAAGAATCGAGATTTGGAACAGAAGCTGAAGGAGCTTGGTGGGATGAAGTGGCTCTATGCACATACATACTACACCGAAGAAGAATTCTGGCAGCAATTCGACCGGCCCTGGTATGAGAAGCTGCGAGCGAAGTACAACGTGACGTCCTTGCCGAGTGTGTACGAGAAAGTCAAGGTAGACGTCGAGGCTGAGAAGAAAGCCGAGATGGAGAATGGATGGTCCCTCCGCACGAAGTGGCCGTTCAATGGCTTTTATGGCATCAAGAAGGCCATTGAAAGTCGCACCTACCTTGCCGCTAGGAACTCTGCCTGGAAGTCTTTTGGAAAAGAGGCGAATTGAGGGGTGCTGATACCACGGTGTTTGAATAGAATAGAATGTACCAAAGCTGTTTTATATTTAGATGGGAGACATAGATGGTAGATTTGAGAATGTTGAATTACTTTACAATAATAATGTTTATTTTTACCTGATCATCTGGCTCAATATCACCCGTACATCTCTTAGTATAACTACTTTTGTCTACAAATTTGAAAATCAAAACGAAAGGTAAGAGAAACACTTTAACGCCTCCTAGTCCTGACCTTGTGCTTGGAGAGTATCGCACTACTCGTCGCTTACATAGTAACCACCAGACAGCATAGGAAACTTCACCTCCTAAAAGCACCTAGCCTGTTAGCAAAATAGGGCGGGGGATATCAGTGAATGTTTTGCTGTCAAGATCCTTTTACGGTCACTTATAAACTTGAAAACATCTATTCTCACTATTCTTTTCACGCATAACCATCTTCAGAAACATAGGGGGGTATATAGAGCGAGATAGCAGACCATCTTTCTTTTTAGAGCAGTGCATTATCTGATCCATATGTTATCTTTCAATATCTTACTTTCATGCTATGGAGAATAAATTAAGCCCGGAGAATAGAGAATTTATATATAGATTACTAACCTAGCAACCAAGAGCCTGGTGGAGCTAGGAAAAGAGCTAATATATAAGGCGAGTCTTTAAGTATCCTTACTTTCCCTGAAATCCTATCACAGCAACTACAGACCAATGACCAGCGATGCACGGATCCGGAGGTTATTAGGCTTGAAGACATAGAAAGCTTACCCAATATCGTTTTATAACCTAGTTAATTTGAATTCTTTGAAGAAGGGTCCTGCAGCCAACTAGATAAAGAAAGGTACTAGAAAATAAGGGGATGACTCCGAGAAACTACGTAGCAAGTATAGAAACCCCAAAACCCGTACATCAAGCAACTCCTAAAAGTGTAACTTATATTACTACGATATTACATGCTATCACGCTACACATCTTCGTACCGAAAGAGAGTCCAGACCAGACGAGCATAGTCTCGATTAATAATATGAATCTCTTCAAAGCAGTCCACTAGGTCCATTCATGATACAGAGTTAAATCAGAAGCTAAGATTCTTATTACTTAAGCGTGAGACGACTATCCTGTAGGTAAAGACGGATTTGATGTCAAAGAAGTATTTGCTGTCATGAAACCTATGGAAGTTAAAAGTTAAAATTCAATCTTAGTACCGCGGTACTACCACCGGAGAGCGAAAGAGAGATATTGCTAAACTTCTTCCTGCTTTGACATATGCAAGTTTTGCTTTGGAAGTTCATAACTAGGTACTGACCTTCCCTCCCGGCTTGTCGTTCTGATATCGAGGAATGCTTTCTGCTTTGAAGGATTTAGATACATAGGAAACTTAATTTAGTGTGATTATCATCATGCGAGCAGCGGCCTGGAAAAGGAGAGCTAGTAGCTTTCTCGAACTAGTAGGAATAACGTGAAAAACTGCGGGAAAATCATATTTAATAGATCTTTGCTATCAACTTTCGATTCCCTTCCCGGATTCCAAAGCTCGCACTTTGGCCAAACTCACTCACTGGTGAAGGAAGAATGCCCCCCTGAATATCGCATCACCCCTGTCATTGCTCTTTCCAAGTAAGTCTATGATTCCGTACTGCAAAGCAGCAGCAGATTCCCAATATAATACGATATAACATGCCGATAATATTTGCTGTCAAGTATCAAATAGCTGTTACTAACTTACGATGATAATCCAACGTAACGTACCGGTAACAGAAGTTTTAGAAGTGCTACGCATACATCCACATAACTTTTTTCTTCCTAAGTATTAATATTAGTATCAATGTCAATAAAGTATTTCGCTCTCACTTCCTTAAACCCTTCCAAAGGTTGTGATTGACGCCTCTTTGCTTTCACCTACGGTACTTATAGGAGACGATAAATAAATAATACACCAAA
>QGML01001110.1:0-10814 GCA_007825375.1 Lachnellula willkommii
GTCGAATATGAGAAGGTAGGCGACCCCCGTCTACCCGCCTGCTCACGAAAGGCCGGCGCACTCCTCGAGACCTGCTGCACGATAATGGATCTCAAGGGCGTCGGCCTGAGCAAGGTATCCTCCGTCTACGGCTACGTCAAGCAAGCTTCCGCCATGTCGCAAAACTACTACCCTGAGCGCCTCGGCCGCTTGTACCTGATCAACGCACCCTGGGGCTTCAGCACCGTCTTCGGCGTTGTCAAGGGCTGGCTGGATCCCATCACCGTCGAGAAGATCCACGTGCTCGGCAGCGGCTACCAGAAGGAACTGCTCGCACAGGTCCCTGCTGAGAACTTGCCCAAGATCTTTGGCGGTACTTGTGAGTGTTCTGGTGGATGTGCGCTGAGCGATGAGGGTCCTTGGACTGATCCTCAGTGGGCAAAGCCCCCAAAGTGGCTGCAGAGTGACAAGGCGGCGGGGGAGAATAAGGCGGAGACTATTAATAATGAGAACGTTAACCCGGCTACGATTGATTCTGCCCAGGCGCCTGTTGCTGCTGTGCCAGCTCCTGAGGCGGCTGCTGATGAGATTAAGGCTGCTCCTGCTGCGCCGTAGATGGGAGTAGAGGAAGTTGGGGAGTGAAGCATGATTGGATGGTGTGGTGTGAAGTTGAGAATTTGCAACGGGAGAAGAAAACGGGGTGAGAAGAGATGCTGAGGTTGAAATTCTCTTGATATAGGGTTTCCTATGCATCGCGAAGCCCTTGGCGGTGTTTGAGTTACTAGAACAGTACACGAAAAAAGAATACCTGAACTGGGGTCCAGAGAACATGGTTGAGTCTATCTGCACATTCGGGTGAAATTGTGTTCTTAAACTCCTATCTTCCTGAGTTGAGAATTTATGCAACTTCCTGCGAATCCTATTTATCCTTTCTGAAAGGGTAGCTTAGCATAAGTCCTCCCTCCAACAATATTTATTATTGAGACACTTAATTAGAAGAGGATTTATTTTGACAGGCATTTTCCTACTCGTGTAATCTTGCGAAGTAGCGACCCATCAATCTATCTATTCAACACAACCATCGTACACAAGTCTACTCATCCTCGCTCTCCTCCTCACCACTCCCACTCTCGCTCTCACTCTCCGCCTCCCTCAACCACTCCACAAAAACCCCCGTCTTACCCCTAACCCTCTTCATCTCCACATCCTCATCCTCCCCCATGCCTTCAGCCTCCTCCCACCACTTCAAGAACGCCTCCTCCCCCACAATCTCCTCCTCGTACAACCGCTGACAAAGCGCCGCAAGAACCAAAGGTCCACTACCACGATGCACAGCATCCTTCTGCAGACACCGCAGGAAATCAACAGCGTCCTCTTCCGTCCCCGTACTCATCGCCACGTTCTTCAGGAACTGCACCGCGCCACTAGTAGCGAACGCTGATGCGGCCGCTTTGCTGGCTTCGGTCTTCTGATCACCGTCGACGAGTTGCGAGATGTGCTTGCTGAACGCTACGGCGATGGCGCGTCGGATCTGGTGGTCTGTGGCGTCGTTGCTGAGGCGCAGACCCATGAACTCTAGCTTCGCTGAGTCGAAGTCGCCGTGCTCGTGCAGCGTGTCCAGGAGACCTTGCACGGCGTCGTGGTGGAAGCCTTCGTTGTCGCCGTCGTCGGACAGGGAGGTGAAAGAAGAGAGGCGCGAGCGCGGACCGCTGGGTTCATCGGCGGAGGAGATGGAGGAGGAGAGGGTAGAGATGGAGGCGCTGGAGAGATTTAGGTGTTGAGTGCTGTAGATTAAGGAGGAGTGGAAGGCGGCTTCGTCGTCGTCGGAGAATTCTTCTGCATCGCGGAACTCGTAGCCGTGGCCTGATGAGCCGACTGTTGAGGGGTCCGAGGGGACTTCATCCTCTGTTTCGGAATCGTCGTCTCGTTTCCGCTTGGCGCGGGTGATGCGTTGGTTGGGTTTTATTTCAGTGTTGTCTGATATGCCAACTTTGTAGGATATTAGGGCTCCGGGTTGGATTTTGCAGGACCTGCCAATGACGGCTTCGTTGGCGATAATTGCTCTCTCGACATTGGATCCATCTCCGATCAATACGTTGTCCCAGATGTAGGCATCTTTAATAGTAACGTTTTTCCCGATTTGGCAATCCCTTCCAATGATACTGTTGGATACAACGCTCCCAGCGCCCACACTCGTTCCCTTCCCAAGAACGGTCTTCTTGCCAGCTTTGCACGTCCTAGCCAGCATCACATCGTTTTCCTTGTATAAGGATCCTCTTTCGAACTTGTAGCTTTGTCCGGCGACAAGGTTGCTGTCTGGAACCAGAGGATATGTCCATCTCCCAAGCACATCTTTGCTCACCGAGTCGTATGATTGTAAATTGAAGACTCTCGCCGCATACCGATCATCCACAATCTCCGTATGTATCGTCTTCCCATTCAGTTCATAGTCCTTCAACACGCCATGCAGAAAATGCCGCCTCGGAACCTCATAGTCAAAACTCTCAGCCCATAGCGCCAGCACATCCGGCGTGCAGATATCAATGCCACAGTCGATCAGATCCGTCCGGACCTCGATATCCTTATGATCCTTTAGCAGCTCTTCGTCAAGATCCACATATTTGTGTGCTTGTAAGGGATGCATCTCTTCATAATGCACACACCGATTCTTGCTCGGATCAACCACAAAAACAGGCGTAATCCCCTTTGCTTTCGTCCTATGCTCCCCCAGTCCCCCAGCTCTTAAAATCATAGTCATAATAGCATTCTTGTCCTTAACCCTCCTCTCCCTATGATTCCTCAACGCCTCATCAATAGGTAAATTCGAGACCAGATCTCCATGCACCAGCAAGAAATCCCCCGTAATCAGATCCCTCGAATCCAAATCCCGCAGCGCGTCGCCTACGGAGCGGGCTGTAGTTTTGACGATCTCGAGCGTGTTGAAGGGCGATGCTGCTGAGGTGCTGGGGTGCCATTTGGAGGAGAGGATGTAAGATTGTACAGCGCTGGTGTGCGCGCCGCAGTAGACGAAGATGTCTGCTACGCCGGCCATAGCGAGGAACTCGAGCGTGTATTCGATGAGGGGCGTGTTCGCTAGGGGGAGGAGGCACTGAAGATGTTGTTAGCCATTGCTCACCCAACCCTCCCATCATCCAATTGACTCCGAAGGTATAAATGAATAGAAGAGCTTACTCTTGGTGTTTCCAGCGTAAAGGGATTAAACCGCGTCTCGAACGAATCTGCGAGAATCTGTCTGGAGTTAGTAGACTTGGTTTTAGGTGGAATTGAGCTTGCACATACCACAGCTTGAAGTGTATCTTCTCTGTCATTCTCGGATTTCTTCCCACCAGCTGCCTTCTTCGCCTTTGCAGCTCCCTTCCCCCCCGCGGCCACTTTGCCCTTCTGAGGATGCGACATCTCAGGCAATTCTTCCCCCCAGCCTGTCTCGGTATTTATTTCTTGTCACAGAATTCGTTGGGTCAGTCAGTAACTAGGTTTCTCTCAACCATTCGTATACCGGTATTGCGGTGATTGAGAGGTACAGCACAGTAAATCGAGGTGGGGTGCGGTGTTGGAGGCTCAAAAAATAAAAAGATTTACTGTAGGGCTTGACTCACAAACCGACCCAACTCCGACCCGCGCTAAGGTGACAAGGCTGGCCAGCTACCGTAGTAGGGCCAGGCCAGGCTCTCCAGGCCCTTGCAGGCAGGGGAGGGGGAGGGCAGGCTTGCATGTATCAGCTCATAAAAGTCTAGACCTCTATAGACCATTTATATCCCGAGGGGACACTCTTTATCTCGACGTCCCTGCATCTCTTTTTTTCATATATTCCTTCTATTTACAATACACCTTCTTCGTTTTGCGGACTTCTGCCGTTGCCATCTTGTCGTCTGCTCTTCCTTCGCCAGAGAAGCTTATATTTCACCCGATCGATAAATTTCAAGGTAGATAGAGAATAAATCCGATCACCTTAGATTGTGGTATATCGAGGCTAAATATCGAGACTAAATAAAAGACGCAACAACTGTCTTGTCCGGACGAAAGCTATTACCACCAACGCCAGCAGACCAAGCGCCGAACCATGCAATGCAAGCATACCCTCAAACGCCGCTGCGAACTTGCAATAACAATATTTCCACCAGCCAGCGCCGAATATATGTCTCATCTCTTCCGATCAATCAAGCATCGACTGCACATGAGCGTTCTGTGGGAGCGTACTACACATTAGATATACAAATGTAACGAGCAGATCATCAAATGGCCACATTGGAACAGGGAACGACCCTCTAGATCTTTGCGCAATGCTTCCAGCTATTGTTGGAACCCCCCTTGACTGCCTGGAGGTGGAGGAGGAAACATCCTCTGCCGCTTCACATCTGGATGCTCCTCCGCAGGACCACCGCTCATATCCGACATGACCCTCCGATGCTGCGGAGTCCCTCTCGGCTGTCCAATTTGATTCGGTGGAAGTTGGTACCCAGGTTGCGGATGTGGATGTGTGGGGGTCATTGGATAGGGATTATCTCTCATAGGAGCCTGCATGTAAGCAGGTGGGTGTCCTACAGGCGAATGGCCTGGTATTTGGTTTGGCGAGTGCCAAGGTCCTGCCGTGGCTGGTGACTTTCCCGGGGACGTCTCATCTTTCAACGACTGCCCTGCGGATAACTGGGCCATGTTCAAACCAAGTGGGGGATGAGGGGCGTTCTGTGGTGCAAAGCCACCTGGGTGTGGCATTGGCGCTGAATTAGGGAACTGAGCGCCTTTCAAGAAGGATGCTAGATGCTTCTGAAGTGATTTTAGCATGCCCTCCTTGGTGAAAGGCTTGGGTAAGACATCGTTCATTCCTATTCAAGTCAGAATTTATGCTGGAAGTCATGATAGTGGACTAACCATATCGGAAGTACATATCAATATCGTCGGTTCTTATGTTGGATGTCATTGCTACGATTGGAATGTCTGGTCGAAATTCTCGTATACAGACGGTTGCAGAGACACCGTCCAGGTTGGGCATAATGATATCCATAAGGATGAGATCATACTGGCCCGCACCATTGTTAATCTTGTTTACGGCTTCGAGGCCATCACGCTGAGAAATGTTAGCAAGAGGTCAACTAGCACATAACCAAACATAGCTTACAGCAGTCTCTACCCCGCATTCAAAGGCTTGCAAAAATTTGGAACCAATCTTTGCACACATCTTATCGTCTTCCACAAGTAGAACTCTGGGCTTGTTCATTCCCCATATAGGTTCCATAAGACCCTTCTTTCGGCCAAGATTTGCATTCCCCTCTGGCACCATTTCTGGCATTGGATTAACTGGAATCATGCCATTAGGAGGCAATGCGTAAGGAATATTGTTGATATGCTCGCTATTTATCGGGTCGATACCATTTGTATGACCAACAGGGTAGACCATACTATCTAGGTCATTGCCTCCTGAGTACCCAATATGTGTGCTCGATGTTTCAGATGGTGGAGCCATGGTGGCACTATGATCATTTGGAGGCGTAGAATAGTCGTGGCGGAATAGAATATCCGCCGACATTTGCTCGAGCTCCTTATTCGGAAGGCTGTCGACAGAAATTTCACCGAGTAGTTCAGACGCCTGTTGCAGTGGAGAGGCAGGATGGTCATCTACCGGGCCATCATTTGACAACGGTTCTCTAGGCCCTATCCCAGGCGTCGCACTGTTCCCAAAAGGCCCTTCAATGCGGCTGTTCCGCCTTTGCGCGTCGACAGTGTGCAAGAAACCCATCACTCTATGCATAACCCCATCATGATTCTTGACGAACTTTTGTAATTGTACAACTTGTTGAAGTAAGACGACGTGACCTTGAGCTAAATCTTGGTACCTCTCGGATAAATGTTGAAGCTGTTGTTGAGTTGCCATTAGTTGGCTATTGATAAGATCTATTTGCTGGGCTGGGTATTGATCGTCTATAGTTTGAGCAGGTTTCCTTGGGGCGGGGGCCTTCCGTCTGATGTTGTCCAAAGAGTCTTTCTTATTCGCTTGAAACTCAGGGTGCTTGAATTCCCAGGCCTGGTTAATCATCAGTCTCTAAAACTTATAGCTTAGAACAAGTGGATACTGACATTAGGTCCATACTGCGACGGCGCGTTATCTTCGTTGTTCTGCCTGACTTTGTGGAAGTCATACTTGTTTAATTGTCGGACGAAACTCGCAAAGTTGCTGTGCTTAAAATGCTTTGGGAGGATGGACTTGGTGAACTTTTCGTTCTATGGCAGGGGTCAATATCAACATCAACAAGAACAAGAACCAAAACAACAACAGTATCATTGCGGCTATCCCATACCTCGAGTACCACAAAGCTCTCGCCCCCTTCTCCCCAGCGGACAATGGCATCGTACGAGGGGTCCTCCAACATCCTAGTCCAGCGCGTTAGTCCGTTGTTGCATCAACACTTTACCACCGGGTTCTTCTGAGACAATGGCTACTCACTTATATAGTTTGCGAACCTGTGTTGTGGTTAGATGTAGCGGGGTGAAGAGAGAAGATCTAGACCACGAGAAACTTACGAAATCACTAGAATTGTTCGCGGCAGAACCTGCCATATCACCCTTGTCCATCCTGATGCGGTCTCGGGGCTGGGTGAGCCTTGATCGCTGCTGGATGTACCTCCTGTCGTATCCGTCGTATTCTATCGTATCCTATCATATATCCTACAGGCGCACAATGGGGTATTCGCAAAAGGTTGAAGGCGAGCGACCAGGTGGATGAAGAGGTGAAAATAAACGCTAGCCACGGGTGATGAAGACTTCGTTCAGACGTCACTGTGCAGGAAAGGAGCCCTTGGCAAATGTTGGGGGGGGGGGTATCTCGGGTTTGTCTGGGCGATGCTACAGTACTCTAGATCTGGACTGGACTGGTACTGTGCTGGTGCTGGTGGTGCTCTACAAGCAAAGGTGATGGTGATTGATTGAATAATTGAATAATTAAAGATCTAGACAAGGCGAGAAGAGACAGGACAGGACAGGTAGGTTCGGTATGGAATGGAAACGGGATGCAATCCAATGCTGCCGGCGGCTTGTAGCCTAATCGGGACTACTTTTACTAGCATGTTGCAGTTGCACACCACCCACTCCACTGTTGACCAGGTTCATCGAGGATTGAAATTTACGGGAATTTACACCACCACCACCCAATCATCCCGCGACAAAGTCTCGTGCTGCGAGTTACAGCCTGTACAGGGCCACAAAAAACCATCGCCATCTGGGATTGATATCGCGGCTATACCATATCTGGACCCCCACCCAGCAGCGCCTCAAGATTGGGAATCGTTGACTGACTCGGCGCATGACCAGATACCTACCTACCTACTGCTACGTACTGCGATCAATCGACAGCGGGGCCAAGGCGGTGAAATACACTGAACAGTTGTCCCGCTACTGTACTTATATCCAAAGCATGCGAATCCAAAGCATGCGATCTTCAAGCTGCAGTGATCGCCCAGCAATGGCGTTTTAATCACAAATTATATTCATTTCCGACGCAACCACTTCGGGAAAAAGAAAGGGTTGTATAGTAAAGGAATAAAGGAATCATGCCTACCGGTCTACATACAAGTATGACCTGGTGCTCCCCCATCTTAAATAATTAGTCCCTTGAAGGACACTCCACTCCCAACCAGCTGGGAATGACGCAGTCAAACTGAAATACTTGCACGCTACATCCGAGCAAGTTCTTTGTTATAGTAGCAGTATCAATGACTTATTACTGTACCTCTATTACTCGCACATTTCCATTCCCCACGGGCCACGCGATCCTGCAAAAGAAACAACTGCACATATTTTGCCATCCTCTTAGTTTGGTTCAGACCTATCAGACAGATCTTTCGGATGATCTTCACGCAACCAATCCATGTATAGCTGACCCTGAAAGAGTTGTGATCGCCCCCCGGATATCGCAAAGCCACTAGCCGCGCTGCATACGGAGGTAGAAGGTCCCTCATTATTGCCCCTCAACCCTCCCCTCCTTAACTGCTGCCAGCCTGGTACGGGACCATAGATTGCCACGCGAAAAAACGCGTCTCGTCGCAATCTATATCGTGGTTGCACATTGCGATCCTTTACATATGTATTCGGCCTTTCATCCGATCCCGCGTCTTCAGTCACAGTATTGGAGGAAAAGAAAAGACAGCGGGGTGTATGGTAAGGGTACAAAGCCTAAAGCGTTTCAATATTGCGGCTTTACAAAGCCCCGGGTACTTCGCTATCAAAAAGCACGATGGCTTTGTGTAACGAGCATTATGGTGGGTGTATCCTTGCGTCGATCTTATCGAGAGAGCACCTATATGTCCTCTAAAGGTCGCTAGGAACTTCATAACTCGAGAGGCTGCTTGAAATACCTGGGCTCTATATGTCTCGCGGTGGATTAAAAAAGAGGCCCCAACTTATAATGGAAATTAAAGTCGATGATGAATGAGTGCCGCTTTTTCTGAGCATGTCTAGACTCTATAGTAATCGTCCATTTATCCTCACGTGATAGAATGTCGAGAAAAGCAATTGAGAGAGCAAGCAAACGTCCAGCCTTCTTATCCTGTCTCAATCGTCAACAGCGTTCTCCAGCCTTTCCCTAATCCCCGAGATGCACTTCTCCTCATCCCCTTTCGTATCGATCCCCCCAATAGCAACCGTCTTATTGCGTGATTTCATGCCTCGAACAATCTCTACATCTGACTTCGGACACTTGAGGACCTGCAAATAAATCAGCTTGCTAACTATCTCATCTTGAACTGTGGATAAACTAACACTACTAAGCACTTCTCTCACAGCCTTATTTGACTCGCCCTCCCTAGCTTGCGCTGACACGCACACCTCGATGACATTCTCGGAAACAGAGGCAATCCCTTCTCGTTGCTTGCTTGCACCGGGCTTGACGTGACATTGTAGGTAGATATAGCCTAATGCTGATTTCGAGGACGAGGCTACGTGCCGAATTGCGAGTAGTGAGGCCATGGATGGATGAGGTTGGATGCATTCGGCTAAGCGCCGAAGTTTCCAGTCCAGTCCAGTCCCAGTCCAGTCCAGTTCATTATTTTTTGGCAAGCGAGCCCTAGAAACCTCGAGGCTGCTTCACGGAAATCAATCTTGGAGCATAAAATGCAACCTCATTCACCACATCCTTCTTCTACACAACCACTCTAGCTAAATCCCGCACCTGATCCAAAGTGTCTATATTTTTCAGGAAGGTGCGCGTTTTTGACGCTGTAGCCATTGCAAGAATGACTGGTCCTGCTAATTTTGCCCATGGCCCTCAAACCGTCACTGCACTGGCTCGCTGGTCTGTCGCCAACAAGCAATTGCCTGGTAGGCCCTTTTTATCTTCCTTTGCGATAAACCAATTGACAAACTCTAGCTGTCGAGAAGATCAAAGCATTGCATGTCTATGATTTTGATAATACCCGTAAGTAGCCTTGCGCCCAGTCGACAGACATTCGTTGACGCATATCTACAGTCTTCAGCAGCCCTCTACCCAACTCGAAACTATGGAACGGTCCAACCATAGGTTTTTTGCAAAGCCAAGAGTCATTCACGAATGGTGGATGGTGGCACGACTCGAGGATACTCGCAGCTACTGGGGAGGGCGTGGAGAAAGAAGAGCCTCGCGCATGGGAAGGCTGGTGGAACGAACGTATAGTCGAGCTTGTTGAGCTCAGTATGCAACAAAAAGATGCCCTCACTGTCCTCCTGACAGGTCGCAATGAGGATGGCTTCGGAGCTCTTCTCGAGAGGATGGCTAAGAGCAAAGGACTCGACTTCGACATGATATCCCTGAAGCCAAAGACCGGTCCAAACAATGAGCGTTTCTCGAGTACCATGAATTTCAAGCAGAACTTCTTGGAAAATCTCATGGAGACATATAAGTTTGCCGATGAGATTAGACTCTATGAGGACCGCGTTAGACACGTCAAAGGTTTCAGAGAGTACTTCCAGGGGTACAACAAGCGTCAGAATGGCGTTGGGGGAAAGCCTACACGCGGCCCCATCACAGCTGAAGTAGTGCAAGTTGCTTCTGGAGATACGCTTCTAGAGCCAGTTGTAGAAGCCGCTGAAGTGCAGCGCATGCTCAATGATCACAATGATCACGTCGACCGAGCGAAACGTGGCACGCGTCTTCAAATCAAGAAGACGGTTTTCTATACTGGTTATTTAATCAACAACACTGACACTCAAAAGCTACTTACACTAGCCAACCTCCCGCCAAACATGCCAGATACTGAGATGAAGTTCCTCGCAAATAATATCCTCATCACTCCTCGCCCAGCTCCGGAAAGTATCCTGGAGAAGGTCGGCAACATGGGCAGCAAGACCACCTGGGAAGTTACAGGCACTGCAGTGTATGAGAACAAGATCTGGGCTGCTTCTGTCGAGCCTGTCCCCAAAACCAAGCAGTACTACACCGAGAACCCAGTTCCAATTGTTGTCCTCGCTCTCCGCAAAGGCGCTCGTCCCATTGACGCAGGTAAGATTCAGAATTGGCAGCCTGTCCCACCAGAGAAGCAGTTTGTTTTCGAGAGCACCGTTGGCGAGAAAGTCCTGCTTCGCATAGAAGAAGAGAACCCAGCTGAGAATGAGTATGAGAGTTTATTTCCCAACAAGTCTCTGAAACGCAAACAACACGACGAGGAGGATTTCAGGCAATCGAGTGGCTCGCACGGCAATGGTCAGAACTACGCAAGTGGTGGGCGAAATAACTACAACAACAACAACCAGTCTTACGATGGACGTGGACGAGGACGTGGCGGCCGTGGTAATGGCACCCAACGCGGTGGGCGCGGTGGTAGAGGCAATGGAGGAGGAAGAGGTAGAGGGGG